>VZTJ01001265.1:3186994-3224108 GCA_013397795.1 Orthonyx spaldingii
TTTTGTTTTTTTTTTTTTTTTTTAATCTATATGCCCTTGGGTTATATGATGTGTAATACCAAAAACTGACCTTAGTGTTTGGTGTTCCAGCACTACCTCTCTTAGCCAAACTGTGATGCAGATGTAATGATCTTTTATCTCTCTGAACTTCTCATGCAGACTTACTGCTTGTCATTCTTGCCTTAAAAGGGCTTTATTTTGTGTTAATGTATGCTGCTAAGTAAATACTCACATTTTAATGCAGAGGTAGCCCCTTATTAGTCATGAGTAAAAGTCTAGAACATTTTGGATCACTTGAGGAAAGAAATATCAGTGCTTTTTGTAAGATTATGTCAGTTCATGTGTTTTTCTTGGAGAAAGGGATGTAAAATGTAAGGTGTGGAATTTGAGAGCATGCTGTGAAATTTAGAGGCATCACCTGACTCAGAGGAAAACATATCTAAATCCGTGTACCAAATCCTATAACACTCTGTTGTCAGGCTATTGAGAGTCTTGTTTAGGCCCAAAGATAGAGGCATCTAAATGAAGAAACCCAAAAGTTCTGTTCAGAGAAACTTATCCGTTTAATTATGTCAGACAAAATTTTGGGGTTTTCTTTCCTTGCTTCTTTTTGGTTTTATACAGCTGTTTTACTAAAATCACTCTTTAGGTTATGTTCTACCTTTGGCATTTCTTAAAAGAATTTAGTGTCTCTTTCCTCCAAACTATTCTTGTTTAGTGGCACATCTGTCTCCCTGCTACAAAAGAGATAATGTTTTCACCTTCTAAGGGGTTAAGCACCAGGACCTGGACACCAGGAGGAGCAGCCCAGGTCTGTCCAGTGGTGGCCTCCCACTTCTTACAATCGTTTTTATTTCGCCAGTAAAAATCTGGATGCAGTATCACAGAGATCTGAGCAGTATCAGAAAGTGGGAATTGTCTTTAGGGGGTCCAGCAGTCTGTCCCAGCCTGGCACAGATGTGTTCCAGGGTTCTGCTGACCATCTAACACATGCATTCACTCTGAGGCATTTATTCATGCATTGCATAGAAATTTAAACAGAGCTTTACTTTGTCTCTCTTTCACTCCTGATCTACTACAAGCACAAAATATTGAGCAAGAGGTGCATTTCCTCTCCCTTTTGGATTCACAGTTCTTTGTGCATTATGGTTGCAGACAGGCAGGAGCATGACTGGGGGTTTTCTGACCATATTTTTCCAGTGGACATTCTCTGCAGTCGTGCTGTTCTTCTCTGTGATTAGAATTAATTATTGCTGCTTCCCCTCTGCAGCGTGAAAGAGAGGAAAGCTGAAGGTATCTGTCAGTGGTGATTGAAAACAAAATGAGAAAACATGGAAAAGAGCACAGAATTGGTTTCAGAGGCCAATGGATGTTGAGTGAATAGTTGTGCTACTTGCTAAAGAAGTTTCTGTCAGTTCTGTGTGCCCTCCTCCCCCTGAAATCAATAACACATCAAGCAGTCAGTCCCCTGAGCTGCACAGTGTGCACACAGCATGGAGATAAAAGCAGATAAGAAACTACTTTTGCATGGAAAGTAAATGTCTCCGCATAGGACGTTTTTGATATATTTGTAAATTCAATCCCATTTGCTTGCTTTATTTATTTATTTATTTATGTATTTACTTTATTTTTTTACTTTTGGTATGTATTAGTTTTTCTTTTTCCCAGATTGCTTCAGCATGCCATACAGCACAGTGCCACTTGTGTCCCAGGAGCTGCTATTTCCATATAAAAAGTAGAGTGTTTTACAGTCAAGCATATATTTTTAACACTGGGGAATTTAAGCTGCACCGTGTATTTGTAGAGGCTGCTCAGTGCAAGAGCTTCCATTTGAGAAGATCAAACAAATTGGAGAAATGTTCTGAAAAAAATGAAAGAGAGGGAAGATGCAATTCAGTGAAAGCAAAGCAGGAATTTATGCTCAAGCAGGAGGAACTGGCTGTATGGGTTGAGGCAGGAGGCAAAGTAGTGATGAAAAGGTTTGGGAACTATCACCAGCATGATATAAATTCTGTAGTGGGGGGAAACCAGCATTCTCCCACGGAAATAGGTGCTGGAATGAGCCCTCTGCTTTCCTCAGCATTCATGCGGTCACAGCCAGGGCACAGAGGTTAGTTCTGAGTGGGGAATTTTTTTTTATCCCCCCCGCCAAAAAAAATGTGAGTCAGGAGGAGAATAACTGCAGAAACAATTGGAGATCTGGAAAACAAGATTTGAGAGGAAAGGTCAGTAGAACTCAGGGTCATTTAGCATGGGAACAAAGCAGATGGAGGGTGCATGATTAAGTGCCATGTATCCTGTGTCGTGGGATCAGCTCAGGACCAGCAGAGAGGGGAGAGAGCCGCTTGTCAAAATCCCACCACCAACTTGTACAGGCGCTGCCTGCTCCTGAGGTTTCCCACGCAGCTCCAAACCAGGCGAGGCTCTGCTTCACGCCAAAGAGCTGATGGATCCACAGCCCCAGTTGCTGGCTCTGTTTATCTCTCTGAGTGTGGTACAAATCCTAGTTATTAAAAATCAGGAACAGAAAATCCAATTCTAGATGTAATAGCGGTCCAGGCCCAATTTTGAGTAGGTGAAATAAACTAACTTCAGACACCAACAGATAGTTGACTGCTGCACAGTAAAACAACACAATTTAGTACAATTTTCCACAGTTGACATATGTTGATCGATATAGGACTCAGAATTTAACAGGCATAGAATTTCAATTAAACTGAATTACCGAAGAGTATCGTCATCACCGTGCTGGGGAAGAGGAGCTTTAGCAAATGAGACAGACAACCACACTTTTTGCATAGAATCAGAATTATTTGGGTCGGAAAGGACCCTAAAGACCACTTGGTGCCAACCCCCTGCCACAGGCAGGGACACCTTTAGTTAGACCAGGTTGCTCAGAGCCCCATCCAGCCTGACCCTGGCATGCTGTGCTGAAGCTGTGCTGAAACTGTGCTGAAGCTGTGCTGAATTAAAAAGTGGGCGTTAGCTTTCAAAATTAACTGTTAACAAAACTGTATCATTAATTTCTTTTTCATTTCATTTTTCTTTCTGACCTCTTCCATTCCTCTTGGGGCTTTGTAAAGGTTAAGCACCGATTGTTTCTAAACTCACGGGTACTTTGTTCCACGAGTGGCCATGAAGCAAGAGCAGCAAGCACAAGCCCAGGTGGGTAAATTCCATTTTGCTCACCTTGGTCAGCAGCTCAGCCAAGCCAGTGGAGGGCACAGCCAGGTGCACGTGGAGCTCATGCATGAAAGGCCCCGTGGATGTGCAGCCCAGCCCTGCTGCTCACTGAAAAGCATTTATGTGAACGTGCACTCCTCAGATTCCCTCTTGTTGTTGCTCTTCATGCCAGCGCCGATGTCTTGAGTTCAGACCTCATTTCATGATTTTGTTTGCCCCAGTGTCCACTGCGTCATGAAATTGTGGCAAACACTGAGAGAGAGAATCCCCCTGCTGCCACTTAGAGGTGCTTATATTCTTTACAGAGAGCAACAGCTTGTTTCAGTGAGGTGCATGAGTGGGTTTTGACTGAGGTTAAGAGGCAGGAGTAGAGCAACAGAGCTACAAGTGACTAAATTCAGAGCTTAGGAAACTTGCATCATCAACAGCATCCTCCAACTGTGGCAGAAGTGTTTGCCCAAGTTGAAAGAGAATGTAGCATAGCAAGAGAGAGAGACTGCTCTTTACCCTGCTGCAGCTGGGTGTTTCAGGAGGCTTTCTCCTGGATGCCAGGAGGCAGGTTTAAGTTTCCCTGAAGGAGCAGGTGCTTTCAGCTTGTTTTGCTCTGGAGAGCTGCTGAGTGCAGGCTGTGGTTTTCAGAGCACAACACTCTCAAACGCAATCGGTGTGAGACAGTTTCTGTGTTCCTGGGCTCTTCACTGAAACATCCATTACCAGCCAGGTCACCAGGGTGTAGGGAAAGGCTGTAACTGTGCATTCAGAGGTGACCCAGTGTCTCTAAGTCTCAGCAGGTCTGACTGTGCTGGATTTGAATGCTCCAGAGAGTGGCTGTGAGATCCTGTGAATGGTGTGACATATACAAGGAATTGCTTTTATATCTTCTGATGAGAATGCTTCCCACGTGTTTGAATTTAGTGCTGAATTAACAGCCCAAAAAAATGTATCCATAGGGGAGCTAAGCCATGCCACTGTGCCTCAGCCCTCATATGGTGGAACCAGATTTAGAGGTGAAAAGTAAAGACCTCTCAATAGCCCACTGAGTGCCTTTTTATTCTGTGAAAATATGCAACAAGGCTGCCAACCCCTTGAGCAGGTTTTGTCTTGTGGACACATTTCCACCAGCAAATGGACCTAAGGCCACCATGTTCCCTTCAGCTGCATGAGGCATATGGTGGATTTGCTTTTTCCAATGATTACCTGCTCCAAGCTGACCTTCTCCAGCATTTTGTAGTGCCCACCTGACCTTCTTGTCCCCTCAAAAGCCCAGGCCCAGTCCAGACATGTTTATCAGCTTCTTGTTCATCTCCATTTGGAGTCAGACCATCCTCACCTGCAGCCTTGGGTGATTTATAGAAAGGAAGGTTTGAGTTTGTCTCTCTGGTTGCAGGTGAGCCTGCTGAAGCTCTAGAACCTCCTCTCCATTTCTTGATGTTGTTCATCTGGCAGAGAATACTGTACAGATCTGCAAGAAGGCCTTTGGCATCTCTCTGATTCCTTTGCATAGAAAGCCTCCTGCACCCAAGTGATCCTGGCAGTATCTGTGCTTTAAATAACTGTGCTGTCTTTTCTCTCTCACATGCTTTCTCAATAGGCTCCTCCTCTTCAAAAATTTAGGGTCTTATTCTTCTCATTTAGAGGTTACTTGACATTTCCATCATGCTCTACTTGCTGCTGTTCCTACTAAATATCATTAAATTCACTTCTCTGTGTCTGAGGACACCTCTTATTTACCCAAGAGTCCTCAAATCCCTGCATTTGCAAACACAGTAATTACATATTGTTTTCCTGTTGGGTCTCTCAGGTTCAGAGCCAGACTACTGGCACAGGGGCTGAGGTGCTCCATGCAGAGCAGCTCACTCCCACCTCACCTGCTCCACAAGACAAAGCCTACAGAAGCAGCACAAATTTTAAGCTGCATCAGGTACTCTCTTGTTCACACTGGATTTTCTGTCTTCTGTGGCTTTGAGACGTAGCAGGACCTACTTGAATCCTCCTCTGGGTAGAAAATCACTTTTTTAAAAAATATCCATGACTACTGTGAGAGTGGTAAATCTCTTTGAACGGGGAAGCAGTGAAACCATTCTGGATTCCATAGTGGTCTCGTGGCATCAAACCACATTCAGGTCACACACAACTCAGGCAAGCTGTGGCTTCTGTCAGCTCAGGAGCAGTGCAAGGTGGGCGGCAGGTTTGAGTCTGGTGGTGCTCAGGCACCATCTGTTAGGTCTGAGTGGCAGTGGAGTCATGGCAGTGACTCCATCATGGCTCCAACCAAGGTCAGATCACTTGAGGGAACTGAAGCCTTGGAATATGTGTAGAGATTTAAAATGTTTGCTCATTTGGACCCTAGTTAGAGAAATATTAAAAAATTATCAAATTTTTGGACATAAATTGTAAGCCTACTCTTCAGAATTTTGGTTTTCCTGCTGCTGTATGGGAACTTGCATTAATGAGACTGAGTGGGATGAGTATGAATCTCCCATGCTTCAGTGGGATATCAATTGCATTTATAGGACATGCCAAAGAGAATGGATCTAGTACAGATCAAATTCTGTCTGGACCAAGTAAGGCCTTGCTCTTTTACAAACTGCCTATAAACAGTACTGTTAAGCTGTTGTTGGCTTCAGGTTTGTTTGTTTGTTTGTTTGTTTGTTTGGGTTTGGTTTGGTTTTTTTTAATTATTCTTTCAGGAATTAGTATTACTTCTCTTACTGTCACTAACACTTCTGTCTGTGTGAAATAAATCGAGAGAGAACGCAGTCACTCTGCACAGGATTGCTCTTTTCCTGCTTTCTGCACTACCTGCTAATTAAATGGTTGGTTTGTTACATTTCCCCTGTTGTTTGAAATATATTTGTGGGGAAAAAAAAAAAAAAAAGCCCAGCCTGGCCACAAAGACACAAACCCTTGCTGAGAGTGTCAGAGGCATGTGGCCCATTGGAGATTGCATCTTCTGGGTTTCAAATTTAAGATTTTCTTTTCGCCAGGAGTGCAGAAGGTCATACCCAGTACTTGAGTTAGAGATGGCTGACCCCAAAAATGATGCTGTAGGTCAGGGAAGGAGCTGAGGTGCTGGCAGACCAGAGCAGGGTTAACACTTGTGAATGATCCTCTGCCCTGTGCTTGCTCCAAAGATTACAACAGCTCTTTCTTTTCAAATAATTGCTGCCTGGGTAGAAGCCTGATCCAGGGCCTGCTGGACACAGAGGAAGGCTTCCCACTGGCCTGGGACTTGGATTTCTTCATCCTTTTGCTTGTGAGTGTCTATTAATGGAGCACTCAGGACAAAAGGGCGTTGATTTCCAGTTGGCAAATAGAGAAATTGCCAAGTGTTTGCCTTCAGGCACCTGTGAGGATAGAGCTGTGTAGGGGCAGCAAAAGTTAACTCTTGTTGACAGTGAGCAGCCCTGGAAATGGTTTTTGGTGATGTTGGGGATAGCCAAGAAGGCTGGGCAGGTCGTGGCAGGTCAGCACACCAGGAATGAGTATTGCTGCTCTGGCCTGAAGACTGACAATAAATAACAAGAAGGTTTGACTTTTAAAGGGAATGTCAAAACACAAGCCCTGCACAAATTTTGTGTTTGCACACATTTGGCAAAGCCAAAGGTTGAGGCCTGAGGTCACTGCACACTGATGAGAGGGGAGCCTGCCTTGGGGAGCACTTCTCCATTCCTGCACTTACAGAAATCCATGGATGAGGTGAAAGGAAAGGATAAAACATGTTTATGCTTAAATCTGTGGTTTCTGAGTGAAGGTTATGCAAACATCTCAGAGTATAAAAGTGGAGAGGAACTATGTACTCACTGAAACAGACAAAAGGGGAAACAGTTTTGTGTAGAGAGGATGAATATTTCAAACAAACCCATATTCTCCCTAACGATATCATCCACCCTGTTCTAAATGCTATTGTTGGGTAAGCTTTGCCTTGAAATCCTTCAGAAATGCACCCCCAGGAATCTCTCCCTAGAAACCTGCCCTGCATTCCTGGAAGCACCAGCCTGTTCTTCCTGTCTTTTGCAATGGACTAAGAGAAAAGAAGGGTCCAGTGTCTGCCTGACACCTTCATCCAACCTGAGGACACCCTTGGACATAACTGGGTTTTGAAACATTTTGATCATAAAAATTAAATGAAGATGGGGGCTAAATCTTATTTCCCACTGCTGCTGCTCTGGCTCATCTCTGACACCGGTATTTGATGTATTTAATCAGCTGATCTGTGCTGGAAAGGTTAGAAGTGAAGGATGTTCCTGTCTCGTACAGATTAGCAAAATGTTAGAGTAGCTTTGGCTTTATGAGACTTGAGGTAAATTGGCTTAGCCAAGTGCAAACTCACAGTTTGTTGGGGAGGTTACAGCCATGGATGGAGAAGGAGAAGTTTCTTTTGGATCAAGTTTTGCCGTATAGACTTGAACTAAAGCACAGGGTCTATTTTAAACTGCACAGTGCCAAAATATCTTTAGGTTTTGGCAAGAAATCTGGCAAAATCAAGATACTTTACAGGATTTCTGTCATCTTGCACTTCAGAAATCTTATATGACTGCAAATTCTCTTGATTTTTTCCTCAATCCTGAGCTCCCAGGTATAGAATTAAGCTGAAGGCAGATTTCAATGCTAGGATCTTGTTGACCATGGATACAATGGAAATCAGAGGCACGTGCCTACTGCAGATTGAATCCAGACCTTTTCCTTCCTTCTCCTCAGGAGCCCTATTTCTTTTCCTTGCAGAGCTAGACCAGACCATCAAAGAGAAATGCTCACAATCTTCCTCAGACTGTGGACTGTGGCCTTTTCTTTTCCCATTTATTGCTTGTTTTGTAAGATATAAAGGTGATTTTGCCCAGGGGTGTGTTCAGTTCCTTCAGGCAGCTTGGATACACAGAATCTGTCCGTCAGGATTTGAGTGTCAAATGCTGTGTGTCACTTCAGAGGTGGCTTCTCCTGAGTTGCCATCTGTCTCCAGACTGATCTTGCTGGGCCTCCAGCTGCAGATGGATTGACCCAACACACTTTAAAAACTTGTGCTTTTCCCTCAGCACATTCCTGTGGTGAGAGCCACCACTCAGCACAGAGAACAAATTCTGCTTATCAAGAAGCAAGGCTTTAAGGACGTCATCACAAGCCGGAAGAATTCACCTAACCAACCTTCTAGGTTCAGCTGACTGACTTGGTTTTACCAATTCCATTTTACTCCCCCTATGAAATCCATCCTTTATAATTCCATCCTAATTTCAGTCTCCATAATCTGCACTACACCCTCTGGAGTAAGATTTCCAGATGAGTTAGGGGATGGGAGGAGAAGCAGGGTTTTGCTGGGAGCAAATGTTCTGGTAATATCCTTTCAACCTGAGAGACATAACAGAGCTGCCACCAGTTCCTGATGATGAGAAGCAGATTCACAATCAAACTGGCCTGTCACTGTTACCATGGGGAAACTGAGTCAGAGACATGACAGCCAATGTTTCACCTGTAAACATATCTGACTTTTTAAGAGCCTTCTTTTGGCTTTAGGAGCCAAGGTCAATGTCCATATCTGAATAATTTGGTTCCTCTGTCCTCACTTGATACCAAGCTGGACAGTCTAGGCCTAAAAGAAAGGTATTCCTTCTTCCAGTTCTGTGCTTTGGCAGTTTTAGTGCCTCCCACCTCATGAGATTGCATGGAAATCACCCTTCTCCACCATGCCTCAGTTTTCCTGTTTGTAAAATAAGTAGCCTGTTTGGCAAAAGGGTGCAGAAGCAGTAATTTAAGCCTTAAAGGTGAAACAGAAAAACGTGGAGGTGCTCCTAGCTACTGCTTGTGCAGCCTGTGTGACCCTTGCTTTTAGCAGTGCTGTAGGACATGGCCCTTTGCAAAGCCCCAGAGAGCCTCCTGCAAAGCTCTCTATCACCTGGACCCTGTGAGATCCGATCTGTCTCCACGCAAGATCCTCATCACTCATCAAGCTTTTAATTCCTTGGAGAGGCAGCAGAGACAATATTCAGCAGCTGGTTATTTCTTCCTTTCCCTCAGTCCCTCACACAGAGTGTCAGTTTAAAAAAAAAATTGCAGAGAACTGGCCATTAGCAAGGAAAACAGTTTAGGGAAGAGACAAAATAAAAATGCAATCAATTATCTCTCACCGTGCCCAGGTGTGTGGGTGCAGTCAATTTTCAAAGTCATCGAGAATTTTAGATGAGAAAAGGGAAGCTGTTCATGGCAAATTGCAAGTGTTGGGGGAAGGGGGAGGGAGAAGGAGAGAGAAAGCAGAGAGGGGAGCGAAAGAGAGATTAATTTCCCTCTTGAGTGAGAAGTGTGTTTGAGACAGACAGATGGGCTGTAAATACTCCGAACCAAGGACAGGAGCTGAGACAAGGGAAAGGCTGGTGATTGAAGTGTGACTGTGATGGAAGTAGTACATTTCCCGGCCAAGGTGACTGGTTTTGTTCTGAGAGGGGGAGATTTCTGAGACGTGGCTGCCGCACTTCACATCAACCCGGACCAGGACAGCATATTTAGACTTGATAAGTGATATCCGGGTCCCAGTGGGGTTTTCCTTAAGGGTCAGCTTCAACTGCCTGCCTTGTAAGGGAAGTCTGGAGGGGGAGAGGGGAGGGGAAGGAGGAAAGAAAAAAGGGAAAGGGGAGGGGAAGGGAGGAAGGAAGAAAGGAAGGAAGGAAGAAAGGGAAAGACGGTCTTCTTTCCTCGTTAAAATTATTGAGCTGTCTACAAGTGGTGAGCGAGGGGAGCATGTGACCGGCAGTTAATCACATTGCTGTGAAATGTGACTGCTGCTGATAATAGGATCTTTCCTTCACTAGAATTTCTGTTTCAGAAGTAGTGATTTTCACAAAGAAAAGAGGTTGAGCGAGATATCATTTCAGATCTAGCAGAGCCTGTGTACGTTTCCTTTAGGGAGAAAAACCTGCTTTTTCCTTTTCCGTTCAGCGTTCCTGTTTGTATGACTGCTATCATCGAATTTTCATTTTCACAGCCCAAACTCATGGAGGACAAATGTAGCCCAGCTCCAGTCTGCCTGCTGGCAGATTAGTTCCCATTTAGTCATACAGTTAACCAACCTTGTTCCAATCAATTAATCCCTGGAACCCTTAATTTATTGATGCCCCAGTCTATGCTAGCCGTCGAAAAGATGAACATCCTGTTTCAAAATGGACTGGTCTCCCTTTCTTCCAAGATGCAGGAATTATAAGAGGATGGTGGTAAATAAACATTTAGAAATCCCTTGTGTACAACCAAAGGCAACAGCAGCTCAGAGAAGAATAAAGGGGATTTTAGCATCCATGAAAAACACTGCAATAAATGAATCGGGCTCTTGGGACAGGAATAGCAGGGCTCTGGAGCCACTGTAGGCTCAGCTGAGTTGGCGTCTTCCATCATAAATTCATCCAATGT
Organism: Orthonyx spaldingii; assembly: GCA_013397795.1. Taxonomy (NCBI): domain Eukaryota; kingdom Metazoa; phylum Chordata; class Aves; order Passeriformes; family Orthonychidae; genus Orthonyx; species Orthonyx spaldingii. The sequence goes on from VZTJ01001265.1 coordinate 3,197,567, forward strand.
GCATCAGGTTACTGCAAGAGGCACAGGGAAATGAAAGGGTGTTGGATCTAGACACCTTTGCGCTTTCAGAATTTTCTCACCAGAATCTCTTCACGCCTTTTTGGGGAGCCTGATTTACTTTCACCCTTGTTCTCTGGGTTTTTGACTTGATTTGCTGGTTAATCCAACATGAAACCTCTACAAAGCACACTAAAATAAGTAGAAGTCTCTCTGTTGGATTCCCTGGCTTGTAGATCAGGTGCTTTAGTCAGAACTGATTAGAGTTTATCTGGTTGCATAAAAGAGAAAAAATTGTAGCGTTGAAAGCATTGAAATGCTGAGGTTGTTTCCACTGGAAAGCCCCAACTTTTTATTTTCTCTCCATATTTTAAATAGTAGTTGATACTAACACATGCTCATTTTTGAAAACACATGGTTTGGAAAACAAAAACCACTTAAAGTAATTTTGATATTGAAAATTAAATAAATAAATAAAACCCAGAATTGCAGTCAGCTCAAGTGTTTCTTCAGAGCAGTCTGGCATACTCTGACAAATGATCTGCAAACAGACCCACATTTTCTCAGCTACATCAGCTCAAAATTACTTTGCCAAGCAGTTCTTGGGTGGCTGCTCAATTGCTGGCTGTTCGTCATGGGAGCCCTGCTTTGACAGGGGATCTGCTTCCAGAGGGCTCCTCTCCCGGGGTTTGTTTCCTTGTGCCTGCTTTGGCTGAACCTGAGTGAGGCACCACTCCATGGCTGAGAGGTGAACCAGCACAGCACTTATTTCCTGAGAACTGTGAGGAAGGCAGTGTGCAGCAAGCACAAATGTAGCTTGAGCAAAGGGATTTTCTCCTAGAAAATCTTTGTGGAAATACTTTTGATGCTAGTCCATGGTCTTCTCACTAGACAATGTGTCTACGCTGTCTCCTCTCGTGCCAGCATCAGCTTGATCAAGGACAGGCTTGTTCTTTTCATCTGATCAAGGACCAAGTGAGGCCATAGCTCCTCTTCCTGTTTGTGCTGCTGTGTTTCCTTGGTGGGGTTGCAAACATCACATCCTCTTTTGCACTTTGGTTTTAATCTGTGTCAGATGGAGGAGCTCAGCACCCTTTGAAGGTTTCTGCTATTGGCAGGTATTGTTTGATTTGTTGTGGTGATCAGCTGTTTACACCTCTTAACTTCTACATTAATTTTTGCTTTGGGAACACTTTAAAGGATGTGCTGCAGCAAATGTTGATTCCTGGCTCAGGACTTGAAGTTGTGCCTGTATGGTGTCTGCCTTAGTTCTCAGCAGGCTTTCCAGGCAACAGAGAAGGGAAATTGGTTCTGAAAAGGGCTGAGCCATGTTTGTCCCATGCTTCTGTGCCCAAGGAACTTGGGGCAGTTTAACTTAATCTGTTCAGCTCAGGGACAGCTCCTTGCTGGAGGAGCAACACTGCTCCTCATACGGGGAGAAGGGGCTCATCCCTTGGTGTAAATCTTGTCATTCTTCCTTTGGCTGGTGACAAAGACAGGCTGTTGGAGTAGGTCAGGCTTGGTCTGAACTGGCTTGCTATGTCTTGTGAAAGAATCTTTTATTCCTGCTATCTGTGGATTTTTTTCTAGACAGGCCAGAAACTCCCTGTCCTTTTTGTGCTTTCTCTGCTCTTTGTCTGCTGGAATAGCTGAGGTATATTTCTCCGTTAGCCGCTTCCGTCCCTGCAAAGCCATGCACAGAGCAAGGACTGATTCCCTGCACCATCTTCCTAAATGAATGGTTGGTTATTCTAGCAGAACACAGTCCCAAAAATACCAACTCCCTCAACCTCTGCCAGGCCCTTGCAGCATGATCCAGCTGCCTCTCCTTAAGGTTTCCAGCACACTCAAGGTAGACCTGGGGGTCCTGTTTGAATTCAGTTCAAGATATGTAGTTCTGCCTCATTTCCAGCCTCACCACTTCACTATCCAGCCTGTCATCCCTTGTCCTCTATTCCTGGTCCCTCCAGCCCTGCACCCCACTTGCAGATGCTCCTTGTTCCCCTTGTTTGCTTTAAGAAGTCCCTCCCTGTGCCCTACCAGCTTGTTTTCACAGGCAGTGTGTTTATTGCTGGCTGGCACACGCCAGCGCTTGGACATACATTCAATTATCTTTGAACAATTTCCATTTACTCTGGTTTTGCTCTTTTCCCTTTCAGTTTCACTGAACACTGCCTGTATTTTCTCAGAGCTTTTTCAACTGCAGTATAGCCTGTTTCTGTTCCCCCTGCTTTTTTTCTTTTTCTTATTTTTTTCTCTCCACATTTTCCATGTTTTCATTAAGCTCCCTCACTAAACTCTGGTGACCATTCCTCCACTCTTGTCCTTGCTGTACATTTGCACTGAAAAGGGTCCAAGTTTAACCTCGGTGTGTTAAATGCTTCCTTCACCTGGAAGGAAATCAATGGTAAAGACAGAGTGGGGTTTTATCTAGTCTCCCACACCAAAATGTATTTCTTTTTGATGTACAGCAATCTCCCCCTCCCTTGTGGTTTTACTTTTCCCTGATTTTCTATTAAAACTTGACTTATGCTTTACTTTTATGCCAATAGAGTGCACTGTGAGGATGATAAGGGTCACTTCTGCTTACTGTTCAGGTGAAGGTGTTCTCAGGTATGTAATCTTCCCTGAGAGCATGCCTACAGCTCAGACTTGCTGCTTTCCGCTGGTTGTTCTCCTTTCCCTCTTGCTGGTAAAACATGACTGTGTTTGGACCAACTCTTTCACAGAATCTCTTATATCTTTGTAACAGAGACATTTGAATTTGCTATCCAAAGAGACGGGATGTTGCTAGAAAGGAAAGGTTTTGATTGTCTATCTCTGGAACCATCCAGCCTGGATGACTCTGTGGAAGAGTTGCTTTGTTCAAAATCTTCAGCAGCAGGGAAGTATCTGCAGCACACAGGTACTCAGGCTATTTTTAAAGAAGCTGGTTTAGGCACAGGAGAAACAGCACACGGTGAGCTGTGCAGAGACACGTGGGGCTGGAGTTTGAGTGCTTCTCATGGTAGTTCAGGTGGCCCTGTAACACATCACGGGTACTTGTGTGACTGCAGCACAGATACCAGCCTGTCACACAGCAAAGGGCCCCTCACCTCCAGTGGGGCTCTCTCTACTGGCATCCCTTCATTTAATCAAATTCTGATCATCTGGATGAGAACCTGTGGAGATACCATGAAATTTAGGAAAGAAGATGGCAGAGGGTGATCTACCACCATGAGAACAGGAGCCACCTGTCTGAGCTGTCTCCTTCACAACTCCATTAGCAATAGGTGGTGATGTGAGCTATCACAAAGGTACCTCCTTTAAAAGCTCTTCTTCCACCCACCCACCAGTAGTTCCTGGTGAGCACAGCCACGAGACAGAGCCCTTTAACCTTTCTCCTGTAAGTACCTGGGTATCGCTTACTTAGTGGGCATGGAGCTAATTGAAGGGTAGTTAATGCCATCAAGCATTGGGATGTATTTATATTTTTAACTACATGTAAGTGATTATCAACATTATAAATAATTACAGTCTGCCTCCCAGCCCCTCTGCTCCATTCCACCCTGCTAATTGCAGCGCTTAGATCTCAACGAGCTCATTATGTTCTGTCGATATTCAGCTCTTTGGCTTGCTCACTTCGGAGGGACCGGGGGGACGCCAATGGGAGCTAAAGATTGGAAATGCCAAGCTCCCAGGGATTTGAGTTAGCGATCATCGCTGCTTCATCTCTATGCACAATTTATTCAGCGCTCCACCTTCCCTAATAAATTATAGATCCCTCAAAGGGAAGCTTTGCCAAGGGATGGGCAATTGCCTTGCTCGCGGGGGAGCCCGTTCTGTGTGGTATTGAGCGTCTTTGACATCTGGTCTTCGCAGGGTTGGATCCCTCCTGCCCTTCCCCTCCGCCCGTCTCTTCCACCCCTTTTGGGAAGCATTAACCTTTTCACTGTGATGTATGCGAAAGGGCGACAGTCAGCAGTGGCAGTTCCTAATGGATTCTGTTTGTCTGGTTGTTTGTTTGTCTGAACTGCCTGCAATGCTGTCCAGACCTCACGGAAAAGCAAGCCCAGAGTGCACCCAATGTTTTAATTAGCAGCAAAAGGCAGAGAGGCTTTTAAAGAAGAACAGTGTTTGGATTCAGAAGTTAAGAGCAGATGAATGTGGGACAGGGGACTTGGGTCTCAGTCCAGCTGAGGACAGTGGTGCCCTTAAGAGGGGCTGAATTTTCAATCGCAGACCAAAGTGGTGAATGGTCAGAGTGATCTTTTGGGGCTCGTGGGCTACAAAGTGGGGGTTTTGTGCCCCTTACTCTTCTTCCTGGAGTTGCAAAAAGGAGCAGAAGCTTGTCAGAATTGCCTTACTAAGGCCTGAGATAAGACCTGGTGGAGAATGCTCCTATACAGCAAGATCTGAGCCTAAGGAACTGAGTTATAAGGCAGCCCTTTGCTGACCCCTCCATCCTCAAAAAGGCTCAGCTCTCCTTTCCCCTGTCCTCATAGCTGTTTTCCTAATTCTGTCTTAAGATGGAGATGCCACTGCCTCTCCAAGAGATATTTTTCTAGTGCTTCACTAGTCTTACTGCTGGAAAGCTTCCCCCTAAATCTAATCTTAATCTGTTTTATTGTAAATTAAGGCAATTGCTTCTTGTCCCATCACCAGCAGATGCTGAAAAGTTTATCCTGTTCTACAGCAGCCTTTATTTGTTTGCACACTCTCTCTCACTATTCTGTGACCCAGAGTCCAGAAGTCTTTTCAGCTTTTCTTCCCTGGACTTTCTGTACTTCTGATCAGCCTTTTCTTAAGCCCTTGAAGTATCCAGACAATGAAACTGAAACTAAGTCAACTTCAGGAGCTTTGTGGCCCTACAGCAGCCAAATTCTGCTTTCCCCAAGAGCCTGGGATGCAGCTGGGAGCTCGTCCATGCAGTTTTGCAGTGACCAGAGGTGCTGCTCACTGAAGAGTCAGTCCCAGCCCTCTGCACCAGAGCCACAGCTGCAGCAAATATACTTTGGAGTCCATGGGAATACTCCCTAGTGATTCCATGTGAATTCCAGGGTCAGGAGTGGCTCTGAGAAGGAGAAGCTCTCTCCAGTTCTCGCAGAGGTTGGTGCTGCTGTGTCACCTGAGCTGGGGATCAGTGAGATTGCTCCAGGATGATACTGGAACTTGTGAATAGAGGCAAACAGTGCTCCTGGGATTATTTCTTATTAGTAATATGGAAATAGAGATAGGCAACAGAAGCAGAGAGTGAGACTGCCAACAGCAAAATAGGACGTGGTGTAAAAAATATGAAGGTTTAATAGGAAAAGAGTCATATAAAATAATTTAACCAGAGGCTGCTGATTAAATCACAGTCACAACCATGTTGTTGTGAAGGCCCTTTTCACCAAGGATGGCAGGGCTATAAAGCTGGCCCACCAGTCAATGCTCAATTCCCTCACAAGAACTTGCTCTGAGATGCCCCTTTTAAAACTCAAGGGCCACTCCTACACTGACTGTACAGCAAGACACTGCCAGCTGTTCCAGGAAAGCTGCTTGTTGTGACAATGACAGGAGTTGGTGGATCTGAAGCTTGGCAATGGCTTCTTCCCATCAGAGAAACGCAGGGAAGAGACAGGCAGTGGAGAAGGGGAGAGCTGCAGACCTTTCCAGCATCTTTCTGTGGACACAGCCCTGCTGCTGCCAGCAGCCCTTCCCCAGGGGACGTGATGTAGAAAAACAACCCAGCTTGAGTGAGAAGCTCTTTTAGCAAGGGATTTGTGACAGCAGTCAGAGGAGTGTTATTTGTTGCAGGGACTATATATAACTATATTTGTGTGTGTGTAGATTAAATATATATATATGTATGCATAGTGCCTTATCACTGCATTCCAGCTTGAGTGTAAAACACAAAGGAAAAATCAAAGGGTTTAGAAAAAGCTAAATTTATCTGGGAGTGGGAATTATATTAGCAAAGAGGCAATTAATTTGGGGGTGGTGGAGATTATAGTAATATTTTCCTTCTTCCCTACAAAGACAAAAATAGCATTAGTTTCTCTACCTACCAGTAATAGCTCTAATCCCCTTCTTACCTTCCAGCACCACCTCTCTGGAGTGACCAGCTGTGGTGAGGTGTGTCCAGCTGATGTGGGGAGGGCTCTGGCCCAGCTCCTGTGTGTCCCTGCTTTGGGGAGGAAGCCCCCCGGTGCAGACAGCCGAAGTGTGGCACGGGCCCTCCAGTCTGAGTGAGCAGTGAAGGCAGAAATGAGGTCTTGGCATTCATGGGCTGATCCCCCTTCCTTCCAATATGACTTCACTTAGCTCTGGTTGTGCTCTCATCCTTTAGTGCCACTCACTCTCAAGCCAAACACCCAAAGAGCCCTTCAGCATTGACCCATCCCTTGCTCTGGACCCTCTCTGCCACCGCAGCCCCGCCTGGTCCTGGCACAGGGGGCAGTGCCCTGTCTCTGGTTCGGCCAGGCACAGTTCCCATGGCAAAGCCAATCCCTGGACCTTCTTTTTGCTCTGGCAGCCCTGGAAACACCACTCCCAGCAGAGCTCTGGGCTGCCTGCAGCCTGCCCAGCAGTGCCTTGTTCTGAATCAATACTTGCAGATACTGGAGATAACTCTGGGAGAGAAATGCATTAACGTAGACAAAGAAACAAAGATAATGATATTTTTGCTTCCCCCCTTCTCCCACAGAATGAATTTTTTTTTCTTCTCCCCCCACCCTCGTCTCTATGATCTGCCCTTAGTAGAGCTCCAGACTCTCGAATTATTTCACAGTTTCCAATAAAGCATTAAATCTTTTTTAAAAACAGCTTGTTTTAATTGAAAAAAATTTCAATCAATCAATTCGCCCCTTCTCTACCCTCTTGCCTTCCTCCCCTCCCCCAAACAGGCCCATTTGCAGTAAATAATCTGTAGCCAGACTTTCTGCTCTAAAGAAATAAATAATTCTGAATTTGCTGAATCCCGCCTGATCTCCCAGCTTTAAATCACTGCACTTTGTACTGAGCTCAGCTGAAATGCTGAACACACTGAAGCATGACTATTACTTGGAGACTGCAAGTGTTTTTAAAGGCACAGCCTCTGAGGCCGTGGTCCTTTTCCCTCCCAGGACACACTGAGAGAGGAGCTAAGCCAAGTCCTGAGGATAAGTGGTCCCTTCCCTGCATTTGGCACACTACAAATGCAGATGGTGCTTTGTCTTGCACTTAACAAAGACTGAAGGCAGGATAAATTCAGAGTGCCTTTGAGCAAGTTCTTAAGGGGCATCTTGACTGAGACCATCTAACAGCCGCTGGACTGAGTCCTTTTTCAGCTGGGTGACCTCAGGTAGGTTTCAGGAGGTCATCTGCATCACCCGTGCTCCCAAGTGCAAATAGTTCCACTTGGACACAGAAGAACCTGTGGTATCCCAGCCAGGGAAGGAAGGTCCCCTGAAATCACAGTGAATCCTGCAGTCACTGCCAGCATTCTTCAGCTCTCTTTATCTTTACTCAAAAACTTTAAACCCAGCTACATGCAGGCTTCTGTCACAAGGGAACACAATCCTCATGTTTCTTAGTTCCTCATATTTCTTAGTCAATCTCATTTCTTAATTTCTTCTTTTTAGGATTGCTCTTGTCAAAGCTATTGACTATGCCCTGACAATGGAAGCTGCTGGTGAAGAGGGAAAATGCAGCACACAACAGATTACTGATGCCTGGTTGTGATTTATACAACTCAGGAGCTTCCAGCAATTTAGAGATGAGAAATGGTTTATCCACACTTTGGTGTGTCGAAACACTCTTTCTACCATTTATCTTAAAACTGATTTTGTTTGGGTGGTAGTAAATGTTATGCCCAAAGCCATGGGTGGAATGCCTAATGGGACCTTCCAGACATGGAACAACAGGGATCATCATATTTCTGAGCTGAGATGTGAGGGACTAAGAGGATCCCCAAAGAGTTCAACTTATGATTTTCCAGTGTATTTTGGAGGGTTTAATTACGACTGGAAAGTATTGTATTGTTCATGCATTTCCAACCAAGCTTAAAACAACTGTTCAGGCTTTATTTTTCATGCTGTTTTCCCCTCATGCATTTGAGAACATTCATCAGTGATAGAAGAAGGTTGTGAATGCTGGATTTTCACTTGAAAATTTCTTTCCCTAGCCTCATCCCTTTTCAGTACATCAGAGAGAATCAGCTCTGTAATTTTCATTGACTGTGTAAAGAGCTGAGGTCAGCTAATCCACAAGGGCTCCTTCCCAGAGCTGGCAAGTAACCAGAATTAAACAATAGCAAAGATCAGAAACGTTAAAATCACAAAAGAGACTCATCCTATGTTTTCCTGCTACTCTTATTAAAGATCCATCAGACATTAATGTGGGACCAGCAAATTCAGGCCCAAATGAATTTTGGCACAGTTTGATAGAAGCTGTTACAGTCAGGTTTAAAATGCATCATTTTAACAGTATACTAATTTATGGAGCAATGCTGATGCAGTATTTTTATGAATTAAAATATACTGGTGCTGAAATTGATTCTGTCAGGGTTTTTCTTTTTCAGCTGTGAGCTTAGCTCTGACCTCTGTCCCTCAGAAAGCCTCATCAGGAGTCAGCAATGCCAAGATATTTAATAAACCATTTTCTTTGGTCATCCTACAGTTTAGGCCAGATTACCATTTACAGGAGGGCCCATTTCCTTCTCCCACTGGTGTAGAGGGACCATAAGATGGACAAAATGTCACTTGCACGGAGCAATGCGAAGATGGCATTAGGATGATGGAGCAGCAGTCAGAGGTGTCCCTGTAAAATCATGCTCATAGCTCTGGGGAAGGCACGTGGATTCAGAGGTAAAATGGGCTGTGGCCCTGTGGCATTCCCGGTGTTACTTTGGTGGTGTCTGAGACATCTCAGTCCTCACTGTTTCTGTGCTTGCTCAGGGCACCCTGAATTTCCTGTACCTGTCTGTGTGTCTCGAATCTCGTGTAGAGCCAGGTGCTGCCTTTTCACGGCCACACGTGGCAGCCTCTGCAGCTCGCTGTCACGGGCGGGTTTCCATCAGCAGCAGAATGTGTTCAGCTGGGCTCCTCCTTCACAGGTGCTCAGTCTCACAGGCTGTAGAGAGCTGGGGCACACTGTGCTCCCCCACACTCTGCTCCCCTCCAGCCCCTGCTGCCCCTCGATGCAGCACCAGGAGCCCTTGGCTCTGTCCAGCCACTGGCTCCTGTGCAGCACCTCCACCTTCTTGTCTCTTCCCCGTGTCCAGGTGTCAGGTGGGATCTGCCTCTTTCAGTTCAGTTCATGAGGACAAAAGCGAAAGCTGATATTGAAATGAGTTCATGGCAAACACAGCGTGGGCCTCGAGCACAGTCCCTCCGGCAGAGCTACAACAGTGCTCTCCAAGATACCTGTTCTTCAATCTCCTCTTTCAGAGCAGGAGAGAAAATTACAGGCCTCTGATTACTCAGGGAGAAGAGCGCACAACTCCCATCTTCGTAATTTCTTCCACCACAATCAAGCATTTCAGGAAAAGGGCCTGAAAGCCTGAAATAGTCGGTCAGGGATCTTTCTGCCTGGTTCTTTCCCTGATAACACACAGGAGGAATAAAAATGAAGGCTCGTCATTGCTGTTACCTTTTGCTTCCAAAAGCATCTGTCCCATCTGGGATCAGGAGCTGGGGCTGTTGGGAATGAAAGTGCTCTCCTTGGGGAAAGTCCCTTTGCTATTTCCAGGCTGAAGGTTCAGAACATTTACAGATTTCAAGGCTGGATGGTCTGGCTGCATTTCTTGAGTTTGACCTGCTGAGTACCATGAGAGAGTTCCCCAGTAAATCCCACATTGAACCTGGTTCTTACCTGGCGCTACAGAAAGCCCAATCTCCTCCCCACGCTCCCATTTTAGAAGCTTCCTCCTTTGATAATGATTTTGAAATATATAATCAGCTATACTAGGCATTGGGACCATTTTTTCCCTGGAGTGAGTCCCAGGGAAGGGTATATCATCAGCACCCAGAAGTGCATCATGTTAAATGCTGGTGAAAAGCCTTGGAATAGCCCCTCTCCCCACCCTGCTTCACCACCAAGTCTCTGTGTTGCTCCAATCACACTGTGCTTGGAGTGGGCCCCCCATGAGATGAGATTGGGACAGCATCTGTTTATTAGAGAGCAGTGTCAGCACTGTGAAACAAAATAAGTAAGTAACTGGTGAAAACAGCTCTGCTGAAATAGAGGACTAGCTCTGATCAGGCTTGGCATGATATAACATGGTGGTTTAAAGCCCTGTAATGCCATTTTCCATTAGAGCTCTTGTTCGAGTCAGGAATGGGTTTGATCCATTGATGGAAGCTGTTGTAAACAGACGAGAAAACCTCATCCATATTTCTCTTGAGATTGTGTGAAGCTGACAGTATGCTTGCTGACCACAGTCATCTGGGACTCTCCCACACAAAATAACCCTGTTTTCATAAATAACAGGATCGTTGTTGTGGTGGACTGAGATTTGCTGTAAAATTCAGTTGTGTCAAACAAAGAGCTTCTTCTGGTTTTTAATTTGAGCTATTAAAAAGATTCATCTTTCTCTTTGTTCTCATTTTCCTTACCCTCTTTCTCCCTTTCCATCTCTGTCTGTCTTTAGGATAACTTAAAGCTGTTTGTCTGAAACAAAAGGCTTGCGTGGGTCTGGTCAGTGGTGCCTCTGGATTGAATGGTCATGTTTCAAATCCTACTTAGGACTAAACTTGGATGAATTCCATAAGCTAATAACCCAGTGCAGTGTTTCAAATTGATGGAGGTGCCGTCCTCTAGATGAGACATAAAACCAGAGATCCAATCTGCTTGGCAGAGACCCCACAGGACTTATCAAAGATGAGTGGGGGCTGCTAACTGTTTTGCCCTTGTCAAATCCTTACCACCATCACGGCTTCTCTTCCTGTTCCAAAGCAATGACACTGGACCTTATGAAAATGAGATGGTGAATTTGAAGGAGCCATCCTTTTTTCTAATTATTTAAAGCAGTTTGCAGTGTCTGGCAGAAGGAGGAAAGAGAGATAATCCACTCACTTGAAAGTGGAATGACCCTGAATTTCAAAAAGCAAAACAAAAGCGAGCGAATGGTGCCACCATGCTCTGCAGCAGTGACATTATTAAAGGATCAGTGAGCTATTAAAGCAGCAACATTTAGTACCTCCCCTAATGACTTGTACTGCTAACTGGTTTCCAAATTGAGATTTTTATTGCCTCCATGCACAGACAGAACAAGGCTCTGTCTGCGCTTCCAGAGGCTCAAGCTTAAGCAGACTGTTCACAATAGGCTCAATGAATCGTGTCAGCTGAAATTTAGTAATGGCTGATGAGAGTCCCCACTCCTCTGTCTTCCTTTCTTACCAGGGCTGGAAGCTTTGGGCTGTGGGGCATGGTAGGGATCATAAATGCACGGGATTTTGCAGAGAGCCCAGCACGATTCTTGAACCTCCTAACATCTGTGAAATTTGGCAGAGTTGTGCATAAACAGACTGTCCTGAAACCTCCCCAAATCGGCCGATGCCATTCAGAGAGTGAATGCTGTGAGAAGGGCGTTTGCAGGAGGGACACTGGTTTCCACTTCCAGGTGGGAATACAGACCATGGAGGAATGAGTCTGTGGAGGAGGAATAGAGATGAGAGGGAGCTGCAGACACTAGTGAAGGTGAAGACACCCCCAGCTGTTTTCATCATGACTCTCCCAAATAGATTTTGACTGTCTCGTATGAGCTGAGCTCCCATGATGGGAATAGCTGGGAAATGGCCTTCTGTCAAGTGCAGTTCAAGCTAGGAAGGGAGTTCCTGTGGGCACACAGCACGTGTGATTGCAGAAAGGAAGCTGGTTAAAAACCAACCAAGCAACCAAACCACCCAGCAAAACTGAGTTCTGGTTGCAGTAGCTGTTATTTACGTGCTCAGGATACACTGTAAGCCAAAGTGGAATTTGAGCCTTCCGTGCACCAGAGATAAATGTAAATGTTATTGCTTTAATTTGTTTTCCTCTACCGGTTCTGCACACACGTGCTGCCAGCGCTTGCTGAGGGAGTCACGCCAGCGCTCACCCAGGCTGGACAGTCACGGGGAGAGACCGATGCTGCTGCTCCTGGTTTTATGTATCAGGTGCCTGATTTCCATGACAGAAACTGCTCATCCATTGTGGAAGTGACAGGCAGAGCAGAGGGGGCAGGATGGCTGCAGAGACTTGTATTAGAACATGCACATTTTTTATCCCATGCTGGTTTCAGTCTCTTTTCATCAATGCTGACTGCAAGTTATTCCCATTTTGTGACTTTTCGGTGGATGCACGTGGCACGGCATTTCACGCTCTGCGTGTATCTCTGCAAAACGCCCTTACCTTTCTAGGCAATCTTAGCTAACAGGTCTCTGTGTGGGTTGCAAAATATGTTCAGAACTGTAGGAAAATGGGGTGAGGTGGCCTGAGAAGCTGTTTTATGTTTCCTTACCCAAACTTCATGCAGGACCAGTTCCACCTAAACCATTCATGTCTGCCTGTGGGCTTAACCTGTTCTTGAAGACCTCTGGTCTGCAGATTTCCAGCCATGCTAAGGCAGGTTATTCCAGTGGTTAGCTGTCCTTAGCTTCAGAAAGCTGTTCCTAAGACCTGAGCTCAGCAGTGGGACTGGATTCCTGCAGGTCGGGGTTAAGGCAGAGTTGTAAAGCAGGAGCTCATGGAGCCCCTTCCTTGGCTGCACCCACTCTCATCCAGAGGCTTCCTCCCCCAGGACAGCAGGTCAGGTGCTTCCCAGCGTGCAAACAAAAGCAATGCAGAGAGACAAAGCAAAGGGCAGCAGGGCCACTTCTGGCAGAGGAATTTTCTGAGATTGCCACTGACAAAATGTCCTAGAAACTTTACTGAGTCCAATTACCACTTTATGTCTTTAAAGTGACGAGTAAATGAAAGAAACTACAAGATCAAGCCATGTTAGTCTTCTCAATCCCTTAAGTGTCTGACAGCCCTCTCCCCTTCTTCCTTGCTTCCTCAGACTACTCTGAACCCTTAACCTTCACCACCACTTTGAGTCCACATCTGCAGCAACCAAACTACCCCCAGCCACCCCTAAATTCCAGGAACAATCACAGGACACTTTCAGAGTGACACTGCCCTCCCTCGAAGTGCTAAACTTTAGGCTGTCTCCAACTTTCTCGCCCGGCAGTGCTGGCAGGCTGGGAGGGGAGCTCCACAGCCGGAGCCACAGCCGGGAGATCACAGCCGGTGCTGACCCACACAGCCGCCTGCCCCTATCCATGCAGACAAACATTTGGGAACACCAGCTGCTCCGGCTCTGCCCTGCTGCTGGCCAGCAGAACAGAGATGCTGCAGCACACATTGTGGTATTAGGATGGCAATGAGAGTGTCAGGATAGACCCTCAGACAGAAGGGACGGATCCACGTCACCGTTCCCTCCATGTCACAATCCCCAGGCAAAGCGGTGGGAACTGGAAGAGCTGGAGGAAGTCATTGGAGAGAAAAGCAATGTCAGGAGTCAGTCACTAGACCCGAGTGCAGCACTGGCAGAGCTGGTGGCTGAATTTTTTGCAGAAGTAAAGACTGTCACGTCAGCTCGACCTTCCTTACAAATAAATAAATAAATGATAAAGAGATCTCACAGCGATGCCTGAACCTGATGTCTCATGCTCACTTGTTTTGATGTGTCTAATGTAAGTGGGCGGGTAATAAAAGCTTCATTTAGAAGCCAGTGTCTTCACCAGCGCTGCTGGAAGCCCCTGGGATGCTGCACTTCTGGAATTTTCCTCTAATGGAAACATCAGCAGATAACTATTGGTTAAGCAGAACATGCACACAAAACAACCCAGCAATGGTTTATCTTCCTGGACTGCTGGGTGTTGGATGGAAAGGTCTCTTTAGACTCCCCAGGTTCTGTGCCCACCTCAGCTGCTGCTGCAGCCCTGCTGAAATGCTCCTCACCACAGCCATCTGGGGAAGTGCCCTGGAGAACAATGTGCCTATTGCAGCCTGGGTAGGCATCAGTTCAAAACAGGCAAATAAAGGAGTCTTCAGCCCCCACAACACAGCTGCGGATAGTGGCATCCACTGGATATCTCCCAGCTGGACATCACCCTGTAGATGATGGGATGCTGCTCTGTAACAGTCAGACTTAATGCTGACTTTTCACACGAGCAGCAGATTCACCCCACGGACATGTTGTCTGGGATATTGTTTTTCAATGCAATCCACAGGTTATTCAACTTCTTTGCAAGCAACTGAGTCTTCAGGAAGTTCTGGTTCCTGTGCCTGTGAGGTCTCCGTGGCAGCTTTGAGGTGCAGCACCTGCCTAATGCTGGGCTTAGGGGTCAGCTGAAGGAGAAATCATGGCTAGTGAGAAGACACACCAGAGTTACTGCTGAACTCGTTAAGGTAACCTACTGTCCTTCCAGTTCCGTGCTAAAATCACCATTTCAGGTCCTGAATACAACACAGGGAAAGAGCAGCGTATTCTCCCACGACACTGTGGGGGTCAGAGCTAAAGGTGTGGAGGGCTACAGCTTTCATCCCAACCTTCGATACACTGGTCCATGGCAGCTTTACACCATGATACAGCTGACCTTGTTTCCTGGATACAGAAATACTGCCTGTATCCAAGCATTTTGAGGTAATTATTTTCCCTGAATGTGGAAATTGGAGGGCCCCTTTTGCCTAGTGTATTATTTCATGAGAGCCACAGGGATCTGCAACCAGGTGTGGGGGGAAAGGGAGATGGTTTCCTCCTGTCTGGGTTTTTATGCAGAATCTGCCTGTGAAAACAAGAAGCAAACAAGACGACCCCCACCTTATCTGCCTGTGTAAGTAATTTTGCCTGAAGCCTGAGTTCTGTGGGATGGTTAATGTAAAACTTGCTTTTTTATTAAATAGAAATAATTTACCTTTAGACTCTGCTTTTTAAATTATTATTATTATTTTTAATGATAAAACAATTGCTCCTTAATTAAAAACTCACAGATATGAAGCTTGGAAGAAATGTGGCCAGGACATTCTTGGATTACTACAGGCTGAACTCCTTGGTGGAGGGACCACTAGCACCTACTCCTAAACCTCGGTAGGTCAGAAAGCAATTTCTCTTGCTTTAGCAGGGCTGCTTTTTTAATACCTTTCATGGCTAAACTTCAGTGCTACTGCATTACGGCTTTATAATAAGCGTGCTGGTCTAACTGTGCTTATTTTATTGAAATTCCATTTGGAAATAAAGCATTTACGATCAGGAAAGATACCTGGTTTATGCCTGAAAAAATATTCAGAGGATTTTGAAGATATCAATATCTTTCCTGAATTCTGTCTGCTGTACACCAATCTCACACCAGTATCTTTAATGGACTTACCCTTCATTTATCTCCTGAGAGCAAATCAGACCCACTTTTATTTCGCAAAGTTTTAATTCTGGAAGTGAAAACTTTTCCACTGCTTCAGGAATTTACTGGCAAGCCTGTGCTAAAGGGAGAGTTCTCCACCTCCCCTCGGAGCTGCCGCAGTGCTGGCAGCCAGTGGCAGGTTCCTCCTGCCAGCCCAGCTGGGACACTTTACCTGGGGATCCCCTCTCACTCTGAGTCCTTCCTCCAGTTTTACAACCAGCTCAGTGGGTGTTAGTCCAAAAGGAAGTGAGGTCAGGCACTGGTGAGCAATGCACAAAGGATGAAATGCCCAAGTTTGACTTGCTGCAGTGCTGCTGGCCCTTCTCTGGTGTTGGCCAACTGCATCCTTTCAGTGTCCCTTAGCTTGTGTGAGGAGCAGGGGAGATACCCCAGAGCTGTTTATGGAGAACCAGCATTCCTTGAGCTGGAAAAGCTGTGTAACCAACATGAAGAGGGAAGCAGAGCAGGAATCAGAGCACCTGTTTCATGGATAACATCATATTCAGAATTTGCCTGTGTTCTGAGAAAACAGCAGTAATTCCCCCAAACTGAAAATTTTCAATTAAATGCATTTGGACCAATTGGAATGTTTCGTTTGGGTTTCAGCTCTTAACAGCACAACCGAATAGAATTCATATTTTGCAATGAGAAAGGCAATTCCAAATCGGGAAGGGAGATGCTGAGCCTTGAGATTCACTCCCTCCTTCTACCTGCTTTTTTCCTCCCGTAGAAGAGTAGCTGTGGGAATGGTTCCTTGTTTGCAAAGGAACTCTTTCCTCCTGAAGATTTTCTAGTGATGTCTAAGGTGGATGTTACAAATATCAGCCCAGAGCAGAGAGCAATTGCTGGAGTTCCTTCTGCAGCCTTTAAAAATCCTCTCATTGCAGCCATTCTGGCAGTTCCTTATATATGTGGCCAGAGCCAGGCTGCCTGTGTTAGGCCTGCTTTGAGCCCATCTCCATTTTTCTGTTTGTGATCTTGACACCACAGTTTAGGCTGGCTCAAGGAGGATTGTCAGCACTGCAGTTCTGAATGCTCTTATCTGCAGAGACCTGCAGGGTTAGCAGAGAAAAGCATCCAGCATCTTCCTCTCGTCCGGAAATTGAATGTATCATTCCTCTCAGACTCCCAGGGGCCACAGCCTCCAAGGCTAAAAACCCACAACTATTACTGAACCTAATTACCACCTGACAGCAAAGTGCTTTTCCATAGCATCATCCAGTTACCTCATCAAAAGGAATGTTTGTTTGCTTTCTTCATTTTAAATTAAAGAACCACTGACAGTGGTAACTGAAGCATTTTAATCTCATCAAATATCCATGTCCATCTCTATAGAGACAGCCACGCCAGCAGGGAAAGATACACATCTATAATCGGGTTGCACAGAGCAAATTTTTCTCCTTCCCCCACCAGAGCCTAATGGGGTGAGGTATCTTTTGTTTGGGGAGTGCTGCCTCACAGTAAAATCCTAAACATGGTCAATGCTCAGCCCTAAGCCAACAGATGTTTAAGGAATAGATTTTTAAAGATTCATGTTGTTAATTTCCTGATGGATTTCAAATACCGGCTTTTCCCTGTAAGGAGATAAATGCCTTCTATTTGTATCCTGGGCTTTGTCACCTGACATTTGATCAGAGCCTGTGTATGTGTGTATATATATATATATATATATATATATATATATATCTCTAAAATGTACCCCAGTGAAATGAAATTGTTCTTTGAAGCTGCCGTGTTAACTGCAATCCTCTCCAAAAGGAATTTTTGCAAACTGCTGGGAAACAGAAGGGAGATGGCTGTGGCTTTAAATGTGCCTTGGCTAGGCAGTGGCACTAGGAAGGGACTGGAATATGTAAAATGATACTAAATATCTGTGTAATCAGGACTAATTATATGGCATGGTTATTAGTGGAAACAGGACATGTTGTGCCCACAGTTTATGAAAATATATTAAAACATTACTGGATTCCACACAGTCATTGAAAGAAAGCTGCAGAGTTAATAAACGTGTAAGGGACAACTAATTGCCTGCTTTGTCCCAGACTAGGACAGGCAGAACAATTTCTGTTTCAGGGAATTAGTGCAGCCAAAATGTGTTAGAATGACAGGCCTGGAAATAGCAACGACCTGAAACTCTTCCAGAGCACGTCTGACCGTAAGGAAGGAAATGTTTATGTTGGAATCACCATGTTTTGGAGAAGGAAATTGAGGCACAAAAAGGGTGAGATGGACCTGAGGGTCAGGAATAGGGCTGGTGCCCAGATTCAGGCACCTGTCAAGAGCTTTGTCCATGCAGTCAGGCTGCCAGGGAGCAGCCATCCTGCAGCACAGGCAATGCAGGCAGCTCGGTGGGAATGGAATCAGGATTGTCTGGAGTAAGAGGCAACAACTGATGCAACAGCTCTGGTTACAGAGCAAGATTGAGGCTGGAGGTAGGGAGGGCACCCTCTGCTACCCCAAATGTTTATGCAGCTTATTTCAAGAGGTCAAGAGAAATATCTGTATCTGTATTCTGTGTATAATGTGATTACATGCCCGTAAGTGAATCCAACTGGTTAAATTCCACCTGGTCTTGCCTACAGAAGCCCCTGGGTCAACATAGCATAGAATCACACACTGGTTTGGGTTGGAAGGGACTTTAAAGATCATCCAGTTCCATCCCCCCTGCCATGGGTGAGACACCTTCCATTTGGTTGCTCTAAGCCCCATCTAGCCTGGCCTTGAACACTTACAGGGATGGGGAATCCACAGCTTTGTTGGGAAGGCTGTTCCAGTGATGGAGCCCACCACAGCTCATCCAGCCCCTCCCAGAACCCTTCAGCCCTTTCCCTCTGACTGAGCTTCCTCCAGCATCCCCCCAGTTCCCCTGGGAGTGAGCCCAGTGACCACGGAGTTTCCCACAGCCTGTAAGGGAAGGTCAGGTTTCAAGCAGTAACCCCAGTGTGTCCTGAAGTCCTCATGGCAGGGAGACTCTGTGACCCCAAACAAACACCCAGTTCACAAAGATAATGTCTGCTGTTATCAGCATGCTAAGTAATTATTTTCCTGAAGGTGATGCGTCTGCAGCAAGGTAAAAAAGCATCAATGACTCAGCTGGGGAGGCCAGGAAGGTTAGAATATTTTCCTCTGTGAGCTAATGAATTAAAAGCCTTGCTGAAAATGCTGGATGCTCTCTGGAGTGACAGGCCAGCAGGCCCATGAATTTCTAGCAGGGTAAGAGAGAGCTCTGTGCTGCCTGCAGGAGCTGCTGGAGAAGAGAGCGCTGCCACTTAGCCGTGCTTGAGAGAGGCTCAGAGAGCCTGTCCTGGACACAAAGACAGCTCTCCAGGGGTGGGTTAAGTGGGCACAGAGCAGGAGAGAGCAGTGCAGAAAGGGGCTGTTGGACAACAATGAAGGTTCATGCCCTTCCTCTCCTCTTGCTCCTTTTCTAAGCTGTTCAGTGACCTGACAGTTCCACTCCCAGTGCACTCACTGGAAACCATTTGAGTGGGGCTCTCTTTGATGCTGCCAGTGGCACAGGGAACTCTTCCTCTTACTGAGTCTCTGTCCTGCTCTCACCTCTTTCTCCTTGTGCCAGAGGAAAGGTTAAGATTTCTTGGGTTGAAAGTGTGAAATGTCCTCCTCTGAACAGAGGCTGGTAAAAGGTGAAAAATTTGTAAGAGATTAAGAGACAGCAGAGTAGAGCTGTTACAGAGAATGGCTGAGGTGGGAAAACAGAACTTTTGCTGAAAAATTCACAAGTGCCAGTTGGCTTGCACTGCCTGAAGCTCATCCCTTTGCCCATATCAGCGTTTCTCTGTTCTGTCACTCTGGCTCCCTGGCTGCAACAGAGCCCTGCTCCAATACAGCCTCAGCAGAGGTGCTTTTGTGTCTTTAGACCACTGACATTTTTTCTCCAGAGCCACCATTTCCATGTTATATTCTGGACACACTGAAGTTCAAATTCTAGTAGTCCTGAGTATGTAAACAGCTCTGGCAGAGGTTAGGGAAGATGGGCTTTAAACAGAGATAGTGTGGGTATCCTGAAAAATCCCACCTGGGCCTTGCTGGTAGAACATTCTGCAGCTCATGTCTGCCCCATATTTTCCTGTAGGTAAAACCCAGGTGCTCTGCTCACAGAAGTGTTGGAAAAGAAATTCCTTCCTGTGTGGGAATCTCACAGTTGCTGCACTGTTACACATGAGAGAAAAGCCCAGAAGAAGATGAATAATTCTAAGAGCAGGGATTTGATGGCATGTGGCAAAAAATGGCTGGGGCCACACACTGAACGAAAAAAGGACAGAACAAAATATTGACTGGCCCTTCATTAATTGCCATCTGTCCATCGTGCCCTGAATAAAGCAGCAGCCTTGTTGAAGAAAAAGTAGGCTGTGATGAGGTAATTAAAGACCCCATCAGAAGGTGTATCTGCCAGGAGGCTGAATTAAAATTGCTCTGACAGCCTTTATTCTGGCAATTCCTCCTTTTGCTGCTTGACTTTGCAGCCTTAATGATGATGTATGAGAGCAGAGCTGTGTGTCCAACAGGCTGGATCAGCCCACGGGACTGTCCCGCCGTCCTCAGAAGCCGTGGGCACTTCTGCACCACACTGGGTGGGGATGGGGAAAGCCTTTGTGTGTGGGCACAGTCTGACCAAAGGCAGGTCCTTCTGCCTGGACAGCTCAGCTTGAGCCCCATCTCGACACTAAACAGCTGTGCCCAGAGGTTTTTGAGGGCTTACAGGCTCTGATACAATCCCAGGGCTGTGCTGCTCTCTGGCACGTGCTGTGCGTGAGTCCTGCTGCCCCACTGGGTCTGGGATGCTCTCCCCAGTTCACCTCTTCCTGTGTTTCAGAGAAACTCCTCTCCACACTTTTAAGCTCAGGATTTTTGAGGTTACACCTGCATCTGGTTGTGCTTTCTTTGACCTGGCCATGACTGACGTGAGAGCTGGGAGCGAAGCCACGTCCCTGCTTTATTCATTCCTGAGGGGCTCTGTTTGTTGCCATCCCCAGCTCACTTCTCCCAAACTTAAATTATTGTCTTGTTGTCTTTTCCCCCCACCATTTGCAGTGGCTAAGAGGAGAGCAGAGTGTAATAAACAGGAAAAATGTTCTAGACCAAATGTGAAAGGTCAGCAAAACCTCTTACAATTTGCAGAGGAGGAAGGAAATGGAATGAGGGCAGGAAAATAAAAAAGAGTCAAACAACTTCAATCTGAATTCTAGGTCTGTAAATTGTAATAGTAATGGGAGCACTACTAAGGTTTAAAGGCATATTATATGTTTTGCCTAAAAAATTAGTTTTTTGGGGGGTTTCTCCCCTTCTCTATTGGTAATTATAACGTCAGCTCGCTCCCACACGTCTGCACGTTTTGTGCAACTCTTGATACTTGTAGCTCTCATTAAAGAACACCTTCCAGGTTTTGAAGGGTGACATAATTGCAGGGGTTCAGTGAAAAGGATTCATTTACAGAGTTTAGAGATGTGCAGTTGTTGGCCAGCTCCCAGCAGAGGCTTCACCAAAATTCCTCATTACAACAATTAGCTTCTCAAACACTTGGGAACGAGGCTGCCAGCTGCAGGGGTTT
The DNA here is from genome assembly GCA_013397795.1 of Orthonyx spaldingii. Classification (NCBI taxonomy): domain Eukaryota; kingdom Metazoa; phylum Chordata; class Aves; order Passeriformes; family Orthonychidae; genus Orthonyx; species Orthonyx spaldingii. Next base: position 3,218,495 of record VZTJ01001265.1, read on the forward strand.
TACCCTGGATTTAAGCACGTGCACACTAAAGCACATGCAAACACCCAAATACATGTCCAGCTTGGTCCTGCTCTTAGAGACTCCCTGAACAGAGGGAGTGTAAAAATACTTCAGGATGGGGAGCTGGTGTGCCTAGCAGGAGAAAATAATCTGCATTACTGTATGAAGTAGACTTGGGTCTGTGTTAACAGTCCCTTTCAAAATGAAGGTGCTGTCAGCTGTTTTAATTTCATTTACTCCACCTTAATTTACTTTTTGGAAATGAGCTAAATGAATAAATTGAATTATGGCTACTTTAACTCTGAAGGAGCATATCACATAAGAGCTTGCTGTGGTTTCACTAATCAGCTTTGCATTTAAACCCTAAATGTATTTAGATTAGCTCTCACAGGCATCCTCACATAGGTACGTGTGCAGATACCCACCTGCTTTCCTTTTCCTTCCCTGGTCTTGTTCTGAGGAAGTTAAGGCTCAATAAGCAGATTTACAGCATCTGTGTTACTTCATGCATCACCCTGGTCTGGGATTTTCTTGCTCTGAAAGCAGAGACAGGGACCTATGTGAAGAGTGGGTCAACATGGGTAATGTCTGATGTACACAGCATGTTAATCCCAACACCCTACTGGTAACTTGAACAAGCTCAAGAGACTGCCATTTTCTGCCACATCTCATCAGTGAAGTGCAATCCGTTGTCCTCCTGCTGCTCCTGAGGAAATGGGAGGACAGGAGCCAAGACAAAACCTATTCCCGTGCTCTCTGCAGCTTCCAGCTCCAGGGTCAGCCACAAGGGTGGCTGTGTGTGAGCCACAGGAGTTGCTTGTAACTGTGGCTCCTTCTCCTTCTCTTGTGTGATGGTGTGACTCCAGCTATAACCTAATTATTCCTGTCTCCTGGATGAAGCAGGTGTGTCTCACTGCACTGAGCTAGGCAGGGAGGCCAGGAGCTGAGGGATGGATGGCAAGCAGCAGGATCCCTTCTATGGCAGAGGGAGAGACATCTGCACCCTCTCTAACATCTGCCTTCTCTATAAGCAGCATGGACCAGTCCCTGCACTCAGAAGGGCTGAGCCATAGGATATGGACCTGATGAGATTTTCAGGTGGTGCTGGGATTCTCCACACACCACTTTAGTGGGGTTTGTATGGCCTAGCAATCACAACGTGCTATAAAGGATGGGTGATCACCTGGCAAGCACGACTACATGCTCACTTACTGGAAATAGGCGCTGGTGACCGCTTGAAAAAAAGAAAAATCAAGCCTGCGGTAATGGCTGAGGATTTCTGACCTTTGCTCTAACATTTCAAATTTGTTTTTATTGCTTCTAATTGGCCTTGCTTTGGAGCATGCACATTATCTAACTGTCAGGGCACTGGCTGTCATTATCTGCTGGGTCATTTGGTTTGTGTTCTTTACGATTGAAACTTGTCAGGCATTCCCAGAAAATACTGCACTCCCCTTGCAGTGTCAAACGTGGTGCTGGTTAATTGTGCATCCCTGAGAGTGAAGCATTGGGACTGATCAGGCATTGATTGTTTAGCTGTGATGGATGCAATGGCAATGTGTCTCCTCTGTGTGGAGGGGAAAGTGTAAAAATTAGATCAGCAGCAACACGATTTCTTAGTTTCAAGGATCAGAGGTTACCCATTTTCCAGCCTTGATAACTCATTTTTGATCCCACTCACATGGCTTGGATAACTTAATTTTTACCTCTCTTTGCAATTTAAGCACCAATTCTCTTCTATTTTGACTTTCTTTAATACACCAGCTGCAAAGTCACTAGTTGAAATCTCCCCACCTCGCCTTGCTTCACAACATGGAAACAAAAGTCAAGAAATGTGTGTGTGAAAGAGACCAAAACGCCACAGTGTCACAAACGTGCCTGCAGTGGTGGCTCTGTAAACCTCAACTCATCCAAAACATCAGCCCAGTTTGTAAGTCTGCTAATTCATTTTAAGGCCTTCAAGATTTCCTAACAAGTAGAGATCCATGTACAGTTATTTTGGATGTGAACGTGTTCACTGCATTCAGAGTAGGTGTACAGAGGGCTCGTCCTCCTGTAGACAGGCTGGGAGAGCTACAGGCAGCAACAGCAACATCCCCATTTTGCAGAGTAAAAACAAGCTTTGCTGGGAACACCAAGCTGTCAGACCTCAGTGTGAATTATGCATCTGCTGTATTTAGATAGAAGCAATTTTCCTGTTGAAATCAGAGGTTGGCATTTTTTTCCCATGGGGTTCTGTAACTCAAAATTGTGTTGAGATCAAGCATGTAGCAGAGGCTTTTTTAGCTGTAAAGGTGAATGTATTCAGATTATTCAAGTGGTGATTTTTTGGATGTACAATTAGCTGAGCGAGAGATGTGGTATAAATTTGGTATTGTAATTGCTATGCCTCTGAGATTTCAATTTGCAAAACAGTTTGCATGGCTGCAAGATTAACTGTTGTCAGTGTGATGAACACGTAGCAGAGCTGTGGTTTGATTGTGACTGTCAATTGGCTGTATGTCCCAAAAAAGTATTTTGTCACAAGCACCTGATGTGAAGTGAGTGGTTTATACTCACGATGCTTCAGTTCAGTGGGTGGCTGAAAAAGGCCAGTGTCTAAAAATCCCACCCGTAAGTGCTGTTGGCATGACAGGATTTCCTTTTTCTGTGTTAACCAAAGAAGGGAAAAGGAAGTTTAGAGCCATTTTTATCCTCTTTGCATATTTTGCATTCTATTGTTTCCTCCACTTGCATAGAGGAGCATGGGAATGTGACTGGAGTGGGTGCAGAGAAATGGGCTCTGCATGGAAGCATCGGCCACAGCCCCACCAGGAGCTGAGCCCTGCCTGTCCAGGCGGTGCTGGCTGTGCCCTGGGAGCAGGCAGGAAGGCTGTCAGCAGTGACAGGGGCAGTGCTGATGCAGCCCCAGGGCAGGGGATGGGCTGCCTGACTGGCTTTCCGATGATTTGCGTGAGTCTCCGTTTGGTTCACAGCTGCTGCTGTGTTTGGGTCTCCAGTGTTGTCTAGGAACATGTCAATGTAATTATACACAGAACCAGAGAATCTGCTTGTTCTCACTTCACTGTGCCTTTCAGGTCTCCCTCCCAGGGTCCTAATTTATTTATTCTTGTCTCAGTGTTTATCTCTTCAAAATACCACTATGCCTTAGGTTGGTGATTGAACTGTAGAGATGCAGTAGATGCTGAACTGGTGGCAGCTGTGACAGCGGGGAAGAGGGGAGGGCTGGTGGAAGTAAAGCCTTCTAAACCCTGGGCCCCATCAGCAACTACATTATTACATTTTTTTTTAAATTTATATTAAAACATCCTTCTGCAAATACAAGTAGAAGCACTGCAAAACACACGCTTGTGTGGTGAGGAAGGCAGGTTCCTCTGTGTCACTACAGCAGGCAGGTTTAGAGGGGCCCAGTTCCTTGGGGTGAGTCAGGATGCAGGGATCAAGAAAACTGAGGTTTCATCAGCTCTTTTCAGTGCTGCCCAGGTCTGCTGCATGGCCTTTGGTAGGTCACCTCACTTTTGATGTGTGACGTGGATGTGTGACAGACAGCTCCTCTCCTTCCCAGAGTTTGAGTCTCAGTAGGGTTTGGGGTCTGCAGCTGCCGTGGGGAATACAAATAACTGACCTTAGAGGGAGCAGACAGAGCTCAAAGAGTAGATCAGGCACAAGTAGAGGATCTTCTCATTTGTTCTGCCACAGCAGTGGGGGAATATAAACAAAGTTGGCAAGGCATGGCTGGGGGGGTCAAGAGGGAGCATCTTGAAGACTCCCTGGAGCTCCTTGGCTGGTGTGAGCAACACTGACAGCACGGTTTGATTGCCTTCCTGGGCATGGGAATGGATAGTTGGGGTTTGCTGCTTATACAGAGGAGAAGCTGTCTGAAGGTGTATCTGCAGGGGATGGTGATGGCTGCTCAGAGATGGTGCTGCCCTGGGGTGAGTGTGGAGGGACCCCGCTCTCCACTGGAATTCCATAGGCAGGGTTATGGGGCAGCCAAAGATGGTTCCTCTGGCTCCTCATCCCAGTGTTTGCCTCAGAGACACCTTTTCAGTGCCAGTGAGAGCCACCAGTGCTGGCAGGGGCTGTGAAGTGAAGGTCCCTGCTCTGGGATAGCCAGCCCTGGTCCCTGCAGGACCCACACCCTTTGCAATTCAGCCTCTCATCAAGCGAGGTCTCTGGACACAATTGGTGTGAGTTGTGACCCTTTTTCCCCAGGCCTGGCTCTGCCCAGACAGACAGACGAGGGCTGAGGCTGTCTGGTCACTTGTGCCCATCTTGCTGTGATCATCTTGTGTGTCAGGACCTGGAGGGAGGAGAGGCAGCAAGAGTGCTGGGCTGTGAGATGGAGGATTTTAATTATGGCCTCTAGGCAAAGAGGCTTTATAAGTAAATAGAACAGAAATGTTACAGAATCAACTGATAATAGAGGTTTCCTTAAAGGAGCACAAATTCATCATGCACACTGTAAACACACACACAGAGGAATGCTTTGTGTGGGAAACAAGTAGTGAGACTCATTCAGTTCCTTATCAGGAACTAAATTGTTACAAAGCAAGTCTTTCCACCAGATAAGCTGTGGGAAGCTGGTTCTGTGGTGCTGGGTTGTGAAGAGCTCAGTTCTTACTCTGTGAACTCCTGGGGCATCACTGCAAAAAGCACTTTGCATTTAGCATAACCATGCTCCTTTGGAGGCCAGTTATAAAACTCCCACAGCTCTGCTGGGGCTGCAGCCTGAAAGGGGCACTGGAAATGCCACTCTCCAAACTGTAGTGACAGCTGAGGTTTGGTTTTTGACTGCTAGATAATTGGAGTTTAGATAATTAGTGTTGTGGGCACGGGGAAATAGCAGTATCACATCTTTGTGGGTTCTGAAGGCACCGGTCTGGATGCTGGAAGTGCTGGCATCATGTGTTGGGTGCTGGGTATTCCCTGGCCACGCAGTGAGGATCTGTCCCCAGATACTCTGGCCCAGCTGTGAACATCCCTGGCAGTGTGGACAATCCAGCTGTGAGCAGATGTGTGAACCCAGCCATCCTGTGAATGGTATGTGCCCCAGAAGGAAATACAGTGAGAGGAAGGCTGTTCATGAATGGAAATGAAGGGAAATATTTCAGGTGTACAGGAACCTCGGTAGGAGAAACAGTGGGGAGTGCCTCACCCAAAGGGATGCGGTGGGACCCTTCTCTTGGAGAGCTCAGAGCTATCACAGAGCCCTTGAAGCCTCCTGGAAGGACTAACCCTGCTCTGGCCAGAGAATGATGGGACCAGCTGGTCTTTAACCACCTCTAATTTGTCTCGAGCTGCCAAAGCCTTCCTTACAGATGCACTTCGCTGCGAGACTTCACACACGGCTTCTCCTCAGAGCACACCCCACACACGCTTACCTGCTGTCGGAGCGCCGCAGTGTCTGACAACACCTGTCCTCTCTCTCTTCCTTTGGCAGGAAGGACAAAGTGCCACACTACAAATGCACAGCCCAGCGGGGCCCAGGGAACAGCCACGCTGGAGGCAAACCTGAGAAGAGGAGCCAGGCGCGTCTGAAGGAGCCGTCTCTGTCCACACGCTGAGGAGAGGAGAGGAGAGGAGAGGAGAGGAGAGGGGAGGGGAGAGGGGG
>VZTJ01001265.1:3224253-3351892 GCA_013397795.1 Orthonyx spaldingii
TGGAAAGAGGAGAGGAGAGGAGAGGAGAGGAGAGGAGAGGAGAGCTGTAGGGCAAGGTGGAGGAGCACGTTGCACTCAGGAATCGATGATGTTTCTCTTTTTTTTCCCCAGACAAGTATTTCTAAGATAACAAATAGTCCAAGGAGCAAAGAGGGAGAGGGAAATTAGCTAGAAATTTTACTATTGATTCTTTTTTATTTATAGATGGTGAATCAATTTCAGGGCTTTTTTTTTCCCCTGTCTGTGGGGGAGGGAAAAAGTGAACTGATAGATTTGCAGAAATCATTTGCAGTGGCTGAAAAGCTATTTGTTAAAACGAGAAAGCCTCTCCTTCCTCCACCAGTCCCCTTCTCTCTCTTCAAAGGGGTAATCCATACAATGAGCTAACGAGGGAGTCCTGGCTCCTCTGCTGCACCATGTGATGTCTCCCCTTTTAGTGTCAGGCTCAGAAGCCCTTATGCCTACTGCATGTGCTCATCCTGTTAGCTTGCATTAAGAGAGCCTGATAAATAGCTTCTGGGGGCCAGGCAGGTGCTCCTCACTGTGCAGTTTATAACCCGCTGCATGGCTGGGTTTTTTGCTCTTCTATCAGATCATTCGAGGAGAGGGGTCATATGAGAAATGAGACTGTCAGGTTGCAGGCATGAAACTCACTGCAAGACCTGCCCAACAGGCAGGGACAGTGGTCCCCCATCAAAAACTGTTTGGGGTCTAGAAAGACCGGACTTGCCAACAGATGTCTGACTGAGGCAGTGTGAGTGAGGAGTAGTGCTGAAAGGGGTGAACAAACAGTGTTATGACACCACTCTAAGAAACCCCAAGTAAAACCTCAGCACCTCCCCATTACATGGACAGCATGTGAAATCTCTGCTCAAAGCCACTGTCACTAGGCAATCTTGTCTCCTGCCGCGTGTGACTCTCTGAAACATCTGATGGTGATTCTCAAACTGGAGACAGAAAGAGGGTGACCCTGAGCAGAGTCTGAATGTCTCCCAGGGGATGGAAAGGGAGAATGAACTTAGGAGTGCTTCTTCTCAACCCATCAGAAGCCTTGGGAAGCAGCTTCTGTTCAGTCTTCTCCCAGGGGTTGGGCTGGAACGGTGGCTTGAGGGAGAGAAGGTGCCAAGACCCAGCAGGAAAGGGAGGGAAAGGATAAATCAGACTGAGGGTGAAAAAAAGGTGTGAAACATGACTGAATGAGCTCCTCTTGGTGTGGGGTGGCCCTGAAGAAGTACTAACCCCAGACACTGTCCTCTAGTAAAAGAGATGTGTTGGTTGTCCCTCTGAATGCCGTGACCTAGGAACAGAGTCAGGGTCCTCACACTGGCCTGTGTGTGAAGAGATTGCATCCTGGGGATAAATGAAAAGGTATGAGAAACACTGAGAACTACAGGCTAAAACAGACCTTTGGGGTGACTCTAAATTTACTGTCCCTGGTGAAAGTACTCCCTGATTCTTCAGTAGTACAGACCTGGCTGCGAGGCCTGACCAATGCTGAACCAAGGTGTGGTTCTAGGAAGAACTGAGAGCAGCTTGGCTTGCCTTCATACTTCCTTCTCCTTCAACAATCTCTGGATACAAGGGAGTTCTCTGTGAGGTCCTTGAGCTCCTTTCCATACAAGTAAACACAAAGCAAGCAGGGCCAAGGCTGAGCTCTGCGTTCTGTGTCTCAGGACCTCGGCCACACTTCTGGAGCCACATCCCAATGGACCTCCTGGGAGCCACTGGCACACCGCTTCCATCCAGTTTGTATTTCTGCAGCCAGAAAGAGTGAGCAGGTAGAGGTAAGGACAAAAGCTTGGCTTTGCATGCCTCTGAAGGAGGACAAGCTGCTCAGGATCTGCCAAAACTTGAGCTGAATGTATCTGTGCATTAGCCACCCATTAGCTGGGCTTTCCTTAGTTAGTTGCTCTCTGACAAGGGGAACTCGCATGAAAGCAAGAAGGAGGTATCCCACTGGAAGGAAAATGATTTAAAACACCAAGCAAACCTGTTATCATCAGTATTTCAAGGTGAGAGGGTTAAACTGTGTACATTTTTGGGGAGAATAAAATGCCTTCATATGATGAATTCCAAGGCATCCAAAAGGCACAGTGCTGGCTCTCTGTCTCCAAAAGCAGAGTAATGAATAGCAGTGACAGTGTGATAATTAAAATGACCTCTTGGAGATATGGATTAGAAGGTACGCAGAGGGGGGATAAGTTCTCCTTTGAATTAATCTACTGCTAATTTATGACTATCATTGGGTTTTATAGGATTTTACTGGAGGACTTTCAAAGTTGGTTTACTGGAGTGAAAATGTTCTTTCGTGTATTCATTGCAAAAACACTTGTAGAATTCCTCGTTATTTATTTTTGGATGTTTCTATATATACATACATATATATATAATGAGAGAGTTTCAATATTTGCTTAGCTGCAAAAAAGCCTACTCTAGAACTGTGAATAAAGTAATAAAAGCAGCTGTGGAATGAGTGTGTTGTTTCATTTACATTCCTTCCTCCTCACAGGCTCCCAGATCACTTCAAAACCAAGCCAGGTGGACTCTGGGAAGCCCTTGTGCTGCCCTGCTGTCGGCTGTCAGAGGCTACCTCTGTCAGACTTGTAAAAGTCAATCTTTTAAGTTTAGATTTCATAACTGGATTTTCCTGAACATCACTGTCTCCATTTCTTACTTGTCTGGTGCACATGTATCTGCCCCATAGCCTGAAATTTACAGGTCTTAGTACAGATCTAACACAGATTGCTCGTCTCTGCCAGAGATGCTTCCTTTCTGCTGAGACATCCCAACCCTTCACCTGCACAGAAAGCACAGCTTGGAGACAGTTGCCCATATGGGAAACGATGACATCCCATTTGTCAACTCCCATGGTGCTAACCTTCCTCCCATCCTCTCCACCTGCCAGCAATGCCATAACATCCAAACATAAGGTTATCTGCCAAGAGCATCTGCCTTGCTCTTCAGCCGGGCAGCACGCCCGTCCTGGAACCCATCCTGCCCATCCTTGTTCCAGAATGTCATGTTCAAGCTCTTTGCTCTTGCCTCTCATTTCATTCCTCTTTCAGATTGTCTCTGGCACCTTCTGGCTGAGCCACAGTTGCCACTACCCAACTTTTCCATGCTGAGATCCCAATCACAGCTCCCCTGCACCCCCCATAGGCAGAGCTGGCTCTGTGGTGCTTTCCTGAGACCCACAGGTGCTTTCAGGGTTCTCCAATAAACTGGGTTTCTTAAAAGTTCTCCCTGACCAGCTGGGGATGGGCACATGAGCCTTTCACTGAGGGGTCTCTGCTAGTTTGCCTGAGGGTTTACACATCCCATTTTTTGGGGAGACTAGCATGAGAACTGAAAATAGGAGACCTTTTGTTCCCAGACTCTAGTTGCCTTTCCTCCCACGTGAGTGCTGAAGTCCTCCTCCTCCTTCACTTGAGCAGGCAGATCCTGCTTCAGAGCCTACTCCTGGCCTGCCGTGAGCCTTTTCTTTCTGGAGAAGATCTGTGTCTCACAGGTGAGTAATGCATGTTGTGCTCCCAACAGTAATTGTTTACCAGTCACTTGTGTCAGGAGCAAGGTAAGGTGACACCAGGTATTCTGCCAGGTTCAGAAACCAATATGGGTTCAAAACCAGGCATTTATTTGGACAGAATGGCATTTACCCTTAAGAACAAAGGCACATGTTTATCTGAACACAAGTGGAGGGCTTTTGTGAGGAGACCAACCCATTGCAATGCCCTCCCTGCCTCTTCCCATTCTCTGCTTGGGGAGCTGCAGGGCCCTCCCATGGAGCAGTAGCAATGTATTTGCTCCCTTTGTACAGGACTAGGTGGTGAATATTAAAATGCTGAAATTAACTTGTTTTCTATGCATTCTGCTCTCCTGACAAGAAAATCCCACTACAAACCCCTGCATGGGCAGTCTAACTGCACCGAATTAGACCCTCGCTGTGAGGGGATTATATATTCTGATTGGGGCTGAGTTTGCAATTATTTTCTCTGCCACACCAAAGACCTTTATTGCAGAGCTGCAAACCAGTTATAGGAACATGAAATGCTTTGACTTCTTCACTAGGGAAACATTAATCCAATCACAGGTTATGTCCATTACAGACTATGGCAATATTGTATACAGGAATTCCCAGGAGAAGGTTCTACAAAAATTGGAATCTCTCTATAACCATGTTATGAGATTTACTGGTGTGGATAAAATGGGCAGAGTTAAAATTACCAGGCTGGCTATCTCTAAAAGACAGGTGAAGTCTGCTGGCTATCATTGCTTCACAATATTACAAATGGAAAAGCCCTGAAGTAATTGAATAACACATCTGCTGAAAAAACCTTGTGAACTGCTATAACCTGAAGATAGACTGCGAGGAAACAATGTAGGTACAGCACCTGGTTAAAAGGAAAAAGATGCTTTCCTTACCTGGTGCAGGAAGATATCACAAATGCAGGTACAGATTCTCTCTTTGCCTCCTAGACTGCGTGTGTGTATGTGGTTGTGCTCTATATATTTATGTGTGTGTGTGTTTGTGTCTACCCACCTCTTTCTTTTCACATAAAAATAAGTTAAACCAGGTTCCTCAGCAGTCAGAGGCATGGTGCTGGATGGGAATGAGCCACAAGCAAAGCTCACTGCTTTTCCTTTTCCACTGGAGGATGCTGAAAACATTTGGCATGGCTGGCAGAGGAGCTGGTTTCTGTGCCCTTAAAAGTCTCTTCTGCCCTTGTGCAGGGAAAAGATTTCAAGCATTTTGCAAGAGTTGATGGAGGCTTTCCCTGTGCTTTAAGTGATCTATAACCACGGTTTAACAGCAGAGAGCACGTTCCATGGGTCCCTGCAATCCCGGGGCTCCAAGGAGCTGTGTATGGATGGAGCTGCCCTGGCTGGGACAGCGCACTCCCCGCTCAGGGGGAGGATGGGCACAGCCTGGCCACTGCATCCACACCGCCCTGGAGTGCAGCCAGGTCACCTCCAGGCACGGACAGCCACACCAGACCCAGCAGAGTGACCACCACCGCCTGGTCCCTTCTCTGGAGGTGAGTGCGCTATGGACGGGGCGTTTGCGGGATGAGAGGGGATTTCAGGACAGGTCAGTGCATCTCCTGCGGTTCTGCCTGGGCATGGAGCAGCTCCTCTCATCAGTCATGTTCCTCCCCGTCTGGTAGCTCCGAGCAGAGATCCAAGGGCAGCTGACATGGATGCACTGCAGCAGAGTGGCTGTCAGGGGCTGTCACAGCTGGTCAGGGTGGGAGGTGTGATTTATTTCACGTCACATGCACCTCTCCATGGCAGACCAGCACACATGGAAGGATGGGACGCTTTTGAGTGAATCTGGAAGGGTTTGAATCTTCCTATGGAAGGGACACCAGAGAGACTGAGAGCATCAGTACTGACGGGTATGGATATAAAGGAAATTTTTCTTTTTCATTAAGTCTTTCATCAAAAAAGTTTTTTATCATCAAAAATGTTTCAAAGAATACAAGTTTATGGAGTATAAAAATGCTGCTTTTCCAGTAAGGCTTGGAATTTACTGTCTGGAAGCAGTGGGAACAGAAACCAGCCAATTCAAACTGCACAACCAATAGCCTGGGTATCTGCAAGAAGATTTTATTACCAGCTAGTGTTTGGAAGAAAAGAGTACTAGAGGAAGTTATGCCATTGGGGACGAAGTCTTTCTCACAGCCGAAAGGGAGTCAATAGCCTACTGTAATTCCCTGTTACATACACAAAATTATCCTGGGTATAAAGAGTCCCCTGTTCATTTTGCACATTTAGGGTTGTTACCCCTGATACTTTCAACCAAAGCAGCCTGAACAAACGCTGAGGATTTGTACTCTTTTCCCTTTGGTGCTAGGTGAAGGCGGGGGAGTTTTTGGGGTTGCTCCATGTGTGTACAGCTAAGATTGATGAGGATTGTTGTACAGCATTTAGGGCCCATTTTAAGGCTGGATTAATAAATTCCTAGAGGTGTGATTATTTTAGGCCCTGAGCACCATCCTGGTTGTGTGATGCCCCTTCCAGAGCTGCCATGAGCACTAAATCTGCTCGCGGGTGTTCGCGAGTCTGAAGGCTGAGCACAGCCCTGCAGGGAGACAGCAGGCTCTTGGTGGGGATGTTGTTTCCTGGCAAATTCATGTTGTACTTAGCACTTAATCATTTCTGTGTCCCCTAAGGCAGATTTCTTTTCCCTCTCAGTCGGTCACAGCCCTGTCACGCTCCCAAAGAGTTTGAGCAGCTGATGCTGAGTCACCAAGTGGAAAACACAAAGTAGGTCTGAGGAGGCTTGACTAAGAAGTAGGAAGAAGAGGGCAGAAAAAAGGTGGAGAAGCACAGTTTAACTTTAGCTGAGGAAACTGCTTAGAGCATAGAGGTGCTCTTCAGCATGGGAGTCTTGAGTCCCCTCCCCCCTTCCCCCATTTTTAGCATGGGAACATGGGTCTCACAGAGCTTCCAATTCAGCCTTGAGGGGCTGAACCTTTGGTCGTTTTAGGTGAAGAAGCATTTTGCTATTTTTAATAAAGCCAGAACTTTACCCTGGAAATCTTGACTGCAACTTTTAGCTCTTCTATGGATCAGATATTGCAAGATTTAGGATAAGGTGAGGAATATTTATCTCTGTGATTCATTTCTACCATCCAAACCCCCATGATTTTTACCTCACACTAATGTTGCTTTATGTATCATTTTTTCCATGTGAGGAAACACCCATTTCTCACATGCTGGCCCAAGACTGAGGCAGATGAAGTGAGCTGAAGCAGGACAGAAGTGTGTCATAGAGCCAGGGAGGGAAGTGAATGAGGCTCCATGGCAGAGTCACAGCAGCCAGTTGAGTGATGGCCATGGGTGCTTGGCTAAATCATCACAGATGCTCCCAAGGCAGTGCTGGCAGAGAGTAAACAGTAATTAATAATGGCTGTTAAATGCAGACATTTCACACCTCTAAACCTTGAAGCAGGGCAGAAGGATTTTTGCAAAACACTTCCTTTTTAGTCACTCTCACACTCCATGTTCAGTACACCCCGTTCCTGAACCGAGCTGTCATTCAGCCATCCTGAGACTTCTCAAGCCATTCATCTGAGGATTTCTGCCTGAAATGGCTGTAAACATCAGAGTCCCCAGGTTATCATTTAGTTCCAAGTCCATGATACAATCGGGAGGTCTCTGAGATGAGAGCTTGTGTGGAAAGCCACAGAGAGAAGGACCCTAGAAACCCCCATGCCACTTGCTACAATCAGTGTAGGTGTCACCTTTTGGGGTTAATCTTGCTTGTTCAGGATGTATTTTATAAAAATCAAGACTTCCTAAGAATCCTCACTCAGCTTCATCATAATTTCACTCTTATTACATGTATGTAGCCCAGAATAAGCCCCAAAAGCTAAAAAACAAAACTACTTCATTTAGGTGTTGCAGATAGGTCCCGAGATGGTGAACTGGAGTAGTTTTGCCATGAATGGCCAGTTTTGCCATGTCCTGCCTCCCAATGCAGGGGAGGCACAAGGCATAATAGGGACAGAATGATGGTGCAAAAATAATGGTCATAACCAAGTTCTCCCTTCCCCCTTCATTTGAAGGAACCCATTCCCTGGTGCAATGCCATTTTTAAACAACTGGCACTATACATTTCAAATTAGTATTTGGATTTAAAACAGCCCATGTGTGGGTTGGATTAAAAAAAAAAAGAATCTGAGATTTTCTTGCATTAGAAAAATGGTGACAGTCTGCACAGTGTGGGGGCAGAGGTGGAAACCAAGCCCTGTTCTGAGCGAGGTTCCATGCAGCATGGGATGTGCCAGGTCAAAAGGAGGGCATGTTCTGGGAAGGGGAACACGTATTTGGAAATCACCAAGGGCTATCAGAACAACTAGTGCTGTCCAGGGTAGATCTGCCTAAATTTTATTCCAACCTCCTCGTTATTTCAGTATCCAGGTGCCTGCCCTTGGCTGTCCCAGAGCATCTTCTCCTGTTCTTGGGAAGATGGGAGTGCTGTGCGCTCCTGGACAGGGCATTAACCAGAGGAGTTAAACACCACTAACCCCTCGATACTGCCTGCCACAAACCTAGCCCAACCCAGCAGCAAGAAGAGAGGGTCCCTGGAGTAACCATGGTCTGGTGAAACCCACACGTGGGCAGGGCCAGGGCTGCTCACCATGAATTGGGAACTTCTCCACCCCATCTGGAGCAGTTCTGGCATCAGAAAAGCAGTTCAGTCACAAACCAAGCCACGAGGCCATCACTCATCAGCACACTGCACTGATGCTACTGCAGAGTAGCAGGAAAGGCTCTATCCCCATCTACTTTTAAATCATCAAGCTAATAAGTACCCTGGATGATAAGATGTAATCTTTTAAATGCAGTATGGATTTCTTCCCTGAATTATGCACGATAACATCTTTAGGCAAGGGGAGGTTTTTCTTCTGGAAGAGAAATCACTGTTTTACAACAGGCTCACCTGGGAAAGGCTCGCTATTGCTGGGCAACCTCTGCTAACTTCCTAGGAGTGTGGGGCCCTTGGATGGTGCCTCACGTCTCTCTCCAGGAGATGTGAGGCTATTAAACCCACTGGTTTAATACCAGTACTGGTTTTCTTCCAAGCAAACATAGCCAGCTGAGGAAAACCAAGAGGGGAAAAAAGAATGAACACTGGGATTTCAAAGGTGACTGGACGAATTCAAATCACATCAGGTCCCATACAGCCCCTGCCTGGGTCTCCCTGGTTCCTCAGGGGAGTGTGGGGACCACACACTGCACAAGAGGCAAAGGGCACAAATTAAATCCATGAAATTCCATCTGAACACAAGAAAATACTTTTTAGCTATGAGGGTGGTCAAACACTGAAGCAGGGTGCCCAGAAGGGCTGTGGAATCTTCATCCCTGCAGGTAGTATTCAAAATCCAGTCAAACATAGCCCTGAGCAACCCTCTGTAGGTAACTCAGCCTGAGCAGAGGGAATGGAATAGGTGATCTAAAGACCCTTTCCAACATCATCCATTCTGTGATTCTGTTTCCTGTTTCTTACACATGATTTTGACAATTTTACTGTCCATTTCACAGCAATTACACCATTTTGCAGTGTAATAATATCAATATTTAGCTCTCGTGCAGCATTTCCCCCTCCTTTATCTGCAGTGCCTTTAATGAGAGCTGTAGTTCACCATCCCTGTTGAACATCCCAGCTGGGGAACTGGGGGACTCAGAAACCAAGGGATTTACTTAAAGGCATTCAGGAAAGTGGGGGCAGAGGGATGAAATCTCTGAAATGTCACCTCCTCCTCTCCCCTTCCCAGACCAGCACTGCCACTGTGCAGGTGGTATTTGCAGAGAAGTGCCTGATGTACCAAACACCCAGCGACAGCAGAGGCTGAAGGCACTGGAGGCAGCACTCTGTTCACAGATGCAGCCCTTGGACTGTGAATCCCAGCAAAGGAAAGATGTTCCTGTGTTTTGCCAGGGAGCAGTGGTGCAGGCAGCCCTGCTCCGCTGAGCTCAGCTGAACCACAAGCAAGCAAGCTGGTGCTTTAACGGAACTGTATCCACAGCTGCTAAAAACAGGCTTTACCCACCACTGCTTCTAGCCACAGGTCAGGTTTCTGTGCATCACACAATATTTTTTTTCTTTTCCCAGTGTCCTGGTATCAGATTTGGCCAAGTTGCAATGCATAACAACCAAAACATTCTTTCTTGATAGTATAATTATTGCCAATCCTTAGAGACTGATGTTTGTAATATCATAAAAATTCCTTTACTAAAACTGCCATTGCTGTGATTTTGCATCTCAGTGTATTTTGATCTATAGGCAAGTACACCTTTAAAAAAAATTATATTCTGATTTATCTCATGGATAGTGAAAACCAGACAGAAAAGCTGATGTATGTGCATGTCTACAGACACACAAGAACCCAGTTCCCCTTTAAGTACTTGCTTAAATCCCAGGTCCTAACAAGTAGGCATGATCTTGTTACTCCTTTGGTGAGCTGAATAAATACATGGACTATGTTTGTATGGAGTAGAGGAAGCAGGCAATGACCATTTATGGATGATTAATCACAGCCTTGTATTCTTTATTTCCTGTTTATGGGTGATACAGTGGGCTGAATTCTAATCAGCTCTCGCTGTGGTGGGGTTTCATGTTTCTGCTTTCAGCAGTTAACATTTTAGAGATATCTGAAATTAAATGAGCAGAAGGGCTATGGATTGGGATCACACTCTGGTCTTAGCAACGACTTTGCTTATTGCTTTCAGAGAAGGAACAAAATACTGTCTCATGTATGGCCTCCTGGGAAGTTAAGTTGGAAAGGGGTGCAGGTAATAACACCTCATAACAGTCGGTAGAACAGTGAGCTGAGCCCAACCAAAATCAGTTCTGAACCCAGACTTCCACTCTCTCTACCTAATACAGTTATTAAAACTAACACAAAACAGGGAACAAAATGCTATGACTGCACACAGGGAACATTCCTATTTGGAGGTGCTTTACTGTTCAACCTTAGCTGTTCAAGTGGGTTAGTGGTAAGCAAGTGGAAAAGGGAAGCTCAGTCTTGTGTCCCATTGATCAGCAATTCCTCCAACAGCACGAATGTCTACAAATGAATGTGGGGGTTTAATGTTTTCTGAACATGTTATTTGGTAGAAAAAGCTGGCTTTTCTTAATGGTCAGAACTGGAAACTACCCCTGCCTGGAGGGGCAATGCTGCCCTCCCTGGCCTCTGACTCTGGTGTAGCTGGAAAGATTGGCAGACCAAGTGCTTCAAGGTTTCAGGCAAAACTCAGGAAGGCTCAGTCAAAGATTGCTGCAGGAATGGTTCCTCCATTCTTCCTTGTTTTTTATCTTAAATACGCAGCACATCAGAACACTCTTCAGCAGAGACACAATCTTCACCCCTTTGTTCAAGGGGTGGAGAGAAGAATAATTAACAGAGCTGGTACCTCTTCTCCTTGGACGATGCTCAGTTTGACCTTTGCAGTACCACAGGGGTATTAAGATAAGAATCATGTACTGTACCCTGACCTCCATTACACCACAGCACAGCTGAATTTGGAGTCAGTCCACTCAAGTAATTAGAATTGACTGGGACCAAGACTGGTGCAGGCAGTATTTGATATTTCTGGCATTTATAGCCCAGGCAGTCGGTGGGATCCATTACCTCACCCACACCTGCCCTCGGCGTGCTGCTTACAATGTGTTTATTACGCGCGGCACTAATCGCGCAGCAGGAGATTAAACTGGAGAGCTTTTAAAAGGCAAATTGGCCTTTTACATCACCTAATTTGGGATGGGGGCCAGATTGCTCTGGATGATTTAGATACCTAACTCAATCAATGAGTATGAGACATTGAAATGCCTTTGGAAAAAAAAAAAAACCAACCCTGCAGTCCCTAATCTTTAAATTTCATCTTTAATTTTGGAGTGAAATTGGTGCTTAGAAAATATATCTCAGGGAAGGCAGCGAAAGAAGAGTCCATTGAGCAAAAGTGAAATCTCGCTGAGCCAGGGACTGTCATCAGCCAAAGAGGAGATGGGAAATTAGCACACAGCTCAGGCTGGCTCACTCGCAGGAATACATTGACAAAATCCATGCAAGCAGATGACGCCATCCAGCCCCTAAAAATCTAAAGTCCTTTAAAATTAGGGCCCTAGGTGACAGATACTTTTCCAGGCATTAAGGCTCTGGCAGCATGACCAAAGTACAAGATCAAGAAAGTAAATTTGAAGGAGTTACTTTATTACAGATAACACTCCTTTTTCCAGATAGCCATGCTTCAGTTAAACTCACTGAACCAAAGGCCACGTTGCAATTCACTGGGGAAAAACAGCTTGGCCTAAGATATGATACAGGACAAGAAAAATTAATAATTTTGAGAAGTATCATCATAGGAAGAATGCAAGGAAAGTTTTTGATCTTCTTTTTATTGGGACTCTTGAGATCTCCTCCTGGGCTACTATTTCAGGCCCAACTTTCTTTGTGCTGCTTGAATCCAGTTTCCATAGCCTAGGACAAAAACAGGCCTCTGAAAAGAAAGCAGCATTATATTCTGCCATATGCAGCAGACCAAGTGGAGCAGAGCCACTTCGACAGTGAGTGTTACTCAACAGTGGGAAGAATTTAAGTGATTTTCAAGAAATGAGGATTTAGTCCACAAAAGGGTTTGGGGACATGGGGGCTTGAAAGATTTGGAGGCAAATTAATAGAGCTTTGCTTTGAAGTCAGCTTGAGACTGCAGAAAACCACTCTGAAATCACCCACTGGCTTCAGGTTTTCCTTGTGTTGGGAAGGGGATACTTGAGCTGTCCTTTCTGGGGCTAGGGAAAGATCTCAGCCTTCAGGGCTGCCTGTATTCAGCACTGCAGGTAAGTTGTGACAAATAAGATGGGATTTACAGAGGAAGAAGTGCCATTGAAGTACAGTAATGGAGGTAATAAAGACTTTCCTCCTGGACACACAAACAGGATTTTCCTACTCACTTGACCAGCCCGAGAAGAATGTTTCTCATTTGGACACATTTGTCTGAGTCTGAGTAAGAACACACCTGTGTGTGCATGGGCCGTCTGGGGTTAACAAAAGATTTCTGTCAACTTCCAAGCACAGCCAGTTTGTCCTCTGCTACACCTAGGAAATGTGAACAGCATGGAAATTAAGATCTACCCCTCATGAGCAGTAACTTAGCTCTTTTATGTAACATGCTGTAATGAAGATTATTAAAGCTGCCTTCACAATTTCCAAGTCCAATTCTTTTTCATTTTGCCGGGAATTAAGCTTTCAGATCCCAAATGTGGCTATAAAATCTCAGTTTGTAGGTCAAAAACATCAGAGAGGTTTGTCACCACTTCCTCCTTGCCACAGGCTTTGTCCACAAACAGATACAGCTCAATGGAGTGGGACTCAAGCGATGGATGCAGACCAGTGACCAACCCTTTGACCCTTCCAAGCCCTGGGACCACAATCCAGTGAATGTGAGAACCACAGCAGAAGATCCAGCTGGCAGAACATGCACAGGCCAGTCTTCATGCAGGAAAGCTTCATCCAGTTGCTCTTGTTACCCCATGTTACTGTATTAGAGCAGTTATTTGATCTCCAAGGGTTGGACCATACAAGATGCAAAGCAAACCAGCAAAATTCCTGTCCAACATTCAGGCAAATGGATATTTTTAAATTCAGGTGAGTATTTGATTGCCCAGCGTGGCAGACAGAGGGCTCAAACAATGGGGAATGTTGGAGTCAGTCACTACAGCATCAGCCTGCGTGAGGAGGATCCTTATACTAATTCCCTTCTCTGACCTCTAACGTATTTTTTTTCTTTTTTTAATATTGTTTCTATCTACATCAATGTTCACAGACATCAAAACTAGTTAAGAATAGGCTAAAATTTGAGCTAGAGTCCAAACCACCAGGTCAGTGAAGACGCAGTTGAAAATGGCAGCACCATGGCCTGTGCCCATGAGTCGACTGGAAAGAATTCACAGAAGGAACTGTACCTTCAGTCTGCTGGGGTTTGTGCTCCATCAGGCATTTGCAAGTATAAGTGTGGTTCCCAAACCCCAACTTTTTGAAAGAGAAAGCTACTCCCAGGGTGTCTTTTTGGAAGCAGCAAAGTTGCAGCTTTAGATTGTTGTTCTTTTTTATTTTGTGATCACAGCTAATTAAAAAGAATAATAGAAACATATATAGATCCAAAAGTTTATTAGAAATGAAACACTATAGTTTAATTATGCCACTATGTTGTGTATGACACAAAGCCCACTGAAATCTGAATACTTGATGATCTCTGGAATTTGACTAAGAGCTCTTCAGCCTTAGGGAGAAACTTGACAATTACTAATCTACATATGCTGACAATATCAGGGGCCCCATGAGGGTCTTTAATTGCTCTGTAAACTTCAAACTGGAGTGTTCTTCAGTAGGACAAAACAAGATGCTGCATTCGAGCTAAAGAAGAGTGGTAGTTGACATGTTTATTAAACACCCCCAGGCCCCAAAGGATTGCAGGGTGGAAGGTTCTCTGGGTAGAAGAACTTATAAATGCAGCATCCGATTTATTCCAGACAGAACAATTAAGCATTAATGCTCAGATGCAGCACGATGGATCCAGGAAAACTTTCTGGATTTTCACAATTCCAAACTGTTTTTCTATTCTCTCACAACCACAGCCCTTTTTGCTACATTTACTTGAGTTTTGTGACTGTGAACACAAAATGTCTGCATGATGTGAATAGAAGTGGGCGGTGGGTTCTATAAGGTGCTGACCTGAGATTTTTCAAAAGCAAAATATGTGACATTTGCCTTACTGTTGCTTAATTGGAGGCAGGGAGTTTTGTCCATGTATCTGGCAGGGGAGGGACTTTTGTCCTCCAAGATACCTTCAATACAGGGCCTGAATTTTTGCCAGAAATTTTAGCAGGTCTGGCTCAAACTGCAGCTGCAGGAAAATGGATCATTTCATAGGAGAACTGATAGTTTCCTATTCTTTCCCTTTAATTTACAGCTTGACACAAGCCCACGCTTTGATGCTGAAGGTTACGTGTGTGTTATGGCCAGCACAGAAGGTTATTCTGGCTCATTCTCCTCTTGCTGTATTGACTTTGATGTTTACCTTGTACGTTGTCAACATAATCACCAAGCAAATTCTGATTGCTTCATTTCTCATTTTACTTCTATTTCAGGAATGCGTAGAGTTATCCTCCCACTGCTGTGAGGGTTCATTACCTCTGCTGAACTGGCCATAGCTTGTGGAGAAAGAAATAACATTAACCCCTCCAGAAGGCACCTAACACAGCAGCATCAGTCCTGGAGAGGGGTTTACAAAGTCTTTTGTCATTTCTGGGAGCACAGGGAACAGAGAGAGCTTGGATCACAACCCAATGGGATATGCAGCACTTGCCATTAGGGGAACACCTTGCCTTGCAAAGAAGCTGATCAGGAAATAATAGGATGGAATAAATCCAGAATGTTCGAGTGCCAGCTTCATTTTGGGCTCTAACAGCACAATCCAAACCTTTGAATCTAGGACGGGAGAGTGTTATCGACGCAACACGTTAAACAACCTTAACTCCAGTGAGCAATGGCACCAGTAAAACACTTGTTTATTAGCAGAATGCATCTGATCTCAAAGGCCTGCATGACAAGTTCATTACGTATCAATTTAATTAGCTGATTTACATTTAATTTACATTTCAATTAATGTCTTTAGCAACAAAACGTTGCCTTAATAGGGTAATTGCCTATTAGGCAATATGTAAAAGAATAAATAGTTGCATTCTGAGGAAGAATTCCTATTTTCAATTTTTTATTACCATAAATAACCTAAATAATTATTGCTCTTAAGGGGCCACGTCCTAGCTCCCTTCTGGGCCTAATTATAAAGACTTAGTACCTCATTAAGCAAAATGGTTTTGGAGTCAGAGAAAAGCATTACTCTAATCGTGACTCATTAGTTTCAACAAAAGAGGGGAAAACTGCAAAAGTCGGCACATTTTGCCATATTATTCTTGTGGTTCATAAGCAGCAGCACATTTGAGAAGTGGCCATTGCAGCTGTGTAGGCGTTTCTGTCACGAAGTCCTGTTTTCAGAGAGGTTCTTTTTGGTGTAACTTTGGTCGTTAAAAGAGAGTCACATCTGACTGGAAAACCTGACACGTGCACCCCTGGCGTGGAGCGAGAACTTGAGCAAACTTTTGGGTTTCTGTTCCCTGGGATCTCATGTTTTCCCCCCATGGCCACGAGCACGGTGGCTTGGTTTGAGGCTGTAACATAGGGTTCATCTTCCACCATGCCAGAAGAGTTGCTTTCATCACCATAATATATTCCAATGCATTGAAAATGGACATGATTATAGGTTTCATTTGAATTCAATGGTGTTTTATCACAGTGTAAAATTTACTGCAGGCTTGGGTGCAACCAAACTGCAACTTTAAGGCTCTTGGTGTTGGACCTACTGATGTAAAGCATTGATCTCATATATGCTCACTCTGATGGTTTAAATTTGTTGAAAAAAAGTGGAAGGTTTGGCATGGTGCTGGTGGGGTTTATGCTGTGTTAGGCATCGATTCTGCATGCTAATCCAACGTTACACCAGATCCAGAATCCTCTGTTCTTCTGGCAGCCAGTGGAAAGCCAACATCATAGCACCAAGCTAGCACAAAGTGCGTGTCAGAAGCTCTGGCTGATTTGATGTGCACGTCTGTGCTTTGTTTGGATGAAGTTTGTTCTGCTGGCAGCTCAGTGGTGCAGAGATTCAGAACTGATGAGTGGAACTAAGGGCACGGATTGCAGTTGCTTAAAATTATGCCATGTGAGGAAATAAAAAGGGACTAGTTAAGATATTGTTTAGCAAATAATAAATTAATAATATTCTAGGAATACATAAAGCTTTTAAAATGAAAATGTTTAAATAATGAGAAAACAACCTTTTCATATAGCGTTAGTTTTCTCATTAACCTTTAATGATGATTCATATGTAAAAGAAACACAAACACAGAGCTATTGTTTCTTAGATTGCAGATAAAGCCAAAGCTAGAAATAGGATTGTTAATTATAGCATTGTACAGCCTCGAAGAACAGATAATCGGTGGGATTCTCCTTTTTCCTCTTTTTTTTTATTTTTCTCTTTTTTTTTCCTTTTTAGTGACTAGGTATTAGTGTCCTCATTTTACGGGGAGTTAAATTGGCAGCACAGAAATGTTAAGGGATGTTTCATATCTCAGAGCTGTAAGGAGAGCCCCTACCCTCACACTCCAGCCATCCTGCTCTAATATTTACTGAAGTCAACAATGCCTTTACTTGGAACTCTTCTTGAACCCCCAGACCACTCATGTCTGTGCCATACTGTGCCAGCTTCTTACCTGGTGTAACTCACCCAAATCTGGAGGCAATTCATCTGCACTCTTGTGTTGGGGCAGATTTATTGCAGGAGACCAGGCAAGTTCTAGTTCCTTAATGCTTCACTTTCCTATAACAAGGTGCTGTACATATATACCATTAAGACAGTGAAAAAGAAAACAGGCAGGAGTCACTTTCTCATAATACTAGGTGCACTCTTTCACTAGGATAAGGAAAACAGTGCTGGAGAGAGAAAGCGAGAGAGAGAAGAGCTTCCACTTGCAAAAAATGTCTTATTACCTTCAAAAGTTAATTACTCAGGATTCAGATGTATCTTCTGCTATTCTGCATTTTATTTTTGCCCCTCCACCTGATGGATCTGGAATTCTCTTTTGAGCTGCTAACCCAAAAGCTCATTTAAAACCTTTCCTACTTTCCCATGTCTCTGATTAACACTAATCCACTCTACGCTTTCTTTTCCTACAGCTTCTTATGCTCACTCCTTGCTGCAGCCTGCAAGAATTCTAATTGGCATCTGCTCTTCTTTGTGGGTTTCCATTTTTTTTCTTTCTTCCTGCTCCATTCTCTCTCTGTCGCTATCTGGGCTGCTCTATACCATCCTGTTATACTTTCTAGCCCAGATCTGCCTAGTGCTGTAAAGGATTTGATGATTTTCTTTAGGAAAGGCTCTAATAATAGCCACAATCCTGCCCCTTTACAAATCTTCTTACAATGAAAAAGAAAATGTTCTGCCCTCCAAAGTGAATTCCATTGAAAACCAAAAGTTCTTGTCATTAAAAAAAATACATATATCTATATGTATAAAATATCCCTCGCTGTTCCTGATGGAGACATTTTAAAGGAGCAATGTTATAATTTATGGGGAATTTGAGCACAGCTCTCAGAGCTTCCTATTAGGAACTGTAACTTCAGTTATTATTTTGAAACAGCATTTCAGGTTTTTTTCTCTGATACGAAAAGCTACAGTTTATAACAGGAAAACAAGCCAGCCAGAAAGTCCTTGAGGTTCTCTAGTGACTTTGCTGTTGTCAATCAAAATAACAGGGAAGATGCTCAAACACTGCTACTTTAATGGGCAGAGGGACAAAACTCCTGACACGCTGCAGAGGCTTTTGAAAAACAAGCACCCGATGCCATCTGAGCTGGGTGAGGCTGGCACAAGCCGCAGCCTTGGACTCTATCTGGATGTGACGGATTTTGAGCTTTAACTGCCGTTCCGGGTGGCCTGTGCCAAATCTGTGACTTCTCAGCCCCTACTCAGCTGCTGCCTCAGCCTGGCTGCCCAGAGGTGAAGCTTTTCCTGCGGCAGACCCTGCCTGGCATCTCCTGCTGCTCAGAACTCGGTTAAGACACCTCTGTGGAGCTCAGGGCTGCGCGGTGCCTCTGCTCCCCGGGCCCCAGCAGCCGGCGTTCCCTGCCACCTCCCAGCAGCTCCCTGGGCACTGCCAGGTGCTGCAGTGCACCAGCTCCACGGCAAATTGCTCAGAGCCTCTCCCCTGACCTCTGCTCAGTGAGCAGTGCTTTACCATTATTTGTTAAAATGCTTTACAGAGTCACAGCATTCACACACAGAACACACTGTTAGACCGTCAGGGCAGCCTCCTGTACACCACGGGCCATTAAATACTGTTGTCAATCTTCTTTTTGTTTGACTAAAATATGTTTTGTTTCAACAAAAGCATTTCTTTAGCCAGCTTCTCATTTTCCTTTAGTATAGTCAGAAAATGGAGAATTCACTTTCCCTTGATAGCCTGTTCCAGTGGTTACTCCCTTTCTCTGTTGCAATAAAATGCCAAATATCTAATTCAATTTTTTTCTAGCTTCAGCCTCCAGCAACTGCTTCTTGCTATGCCTTTCCCAGTTAAATTAAATATCCATATAGTATTCTGTGTTTTCCAACACAAGGGTACTGTCTGCTGTAATCAAGCCGCAGCTTTTGGCTTTCTGCTCAGGCCACTGGGCTCTTGCTGCTGCAGCCAGACTCACTGTGGCTGACCTTCCATCAGCAGAGAGCCTTCAATACAGAATTTGGGTGCACTTTTGTACACTACCAAGCTCCTCAGAACTATTGCAGGACAAGAGTTATTGTCTCTGGAATGGCAGAAAAACAGACAAGAACAGTGAGTCATTTTTGCTTCCTCCATGACCGTTGTCTTGAGTTGCTTTGGCAGCCAACAATGTTCTTTTCTTTGCTTTTTAAATACAAAGCTGTACATACATAAGGAATAAAAAGCTCTAATTTATTCTGTGAAAGTGTTCATCAAGTGAGAGACGGGACTCTGGGAAAAGATTAAGAGCTTACATTTTTCATTTGACTTATTTCACATAAAATTTCATAGAGGATAAAATGATGGGAGGCAAAGAAGCAATGATATTTCTGTTTTATCTCTTTCTAAGGACCATAAATCTTTCTGAAGTATCATTAATTATAGCAGCGCCATTCACAACACTATTGTTAAGGGTCTATCAGCAGTCCCATTATAAAGCCCTATTTTCAGGGGTTTGTAACTTGGTTAGAAGAATTTTGTTTCTGGCATAAACTTTGCTGGGGCAATGTCTCCATCTAAGACAATTTATTTTAAATGTAAAGCACAAAGAAAAATGTTACCTCTTTTGAACCAAGTCGAGACTAGGAACTTTCTGGGGTACAAAGCTAATGCTGTCTTGGCTCATTGAATTTGTGCCATGTGTGAATTCATACGACTGTATTCAAAGAAGTTATCTCTTAGATGACTTTAGATGATTCCTTTACAACACAAGTTTCCAATTACTACAACTGAATTCAAGATCTGGAATATTCCTCTAGTGGCTATAATCAAATCAGGTTTGATTTCTTTAGCTGCAGCCAGTCAAGAAAGAATTTAGCAGACCTAGAAAAGAGCTTACACGTTAAGAAAACGTCAGTGTCTGTAGACATTTTGCCTATTTTTTTGTTGCAGGCAGGATATACATCAAGAATGAGTGAAGCTGATGCTGACACGCACCAAAGCGAGTATTGACTTAGCAGCAACATGGAGGAATTGCTCTGTCATGGCTGAGCCACGGTGAAATGCTACAGAGGCACTGAGTTTCTCCAGATGTGCAGAGAAAATGCTCTGCAGTAGGCACTGGTGAATCCGGGAGGGCACGGGGAAGAAAGGTCACTGCTTCACCTACATAAAAACATGAGCAGGTGGCCTTTTGCCCGTAGCAATTTGTAGATTCATCAAGAAAGCCAAGAGCTTTGCCCAGCTGTGTCTTCGCACGTCAGGAAGGAGCAAGACGCTCAATAAGACAGGATCAACAAAATCATTGTGGCCTTTTTCAAAAGCAATAGATATTAATGAATGCTAACTTCTGGGCAACTTTTTTTCCTGCTTTAAAGTAGAAAGATTAGATGAAAATGTATTTTGTGAGGAGTGTGCTGACACCCTCAGGTAATCTCCATCCTCTGTCCTCATCAATAATCCAGCACTCTACCTTCCCTGTTAAATTACTGTCTGCAGTAATGCAATTCACTTCAGTCCCTTTAGATCCTATTAGAAACTCACCCATTACAAAATTCTTCCAGCTCTGCTCTATCGTGTTCTGGGATTGTTTAGTCTTAACTTCTGCTGCCTGTTTTCCACGACTACAATTCTTTGCACAGGGATTGACTTCAGTGGATTGTACATTTAACTTCACAGTGAGTCAGAAGATCAAAATTAACACATGGGGGGTTTGTCCAGTGAGGTCCCCAGAGCACCCTAATTCTGTTTGGAACACTGTTGAATGTATCTTGTGATAACAAGTTCCACTCTCTAAAGTACTTTCTTCTATCAGTTTTGATTTTGTTGTCTTTTAATTTCACTGCATGTCTCCTTTGAAAGGATAAATAGGCATGGGCAAACAGAAGAACTTATTTCTACTTATTATTCAATCCCTTATGCACCTCCTTTGTATTGCATCTCATTTTTCTCCTCTCTAAAGTAAAGCAGTCTTAATTTTTGTTTCTTTTCTTTGCCTTTCTAATGTGGAAATCTTACCATATCCCATAATTTATTGCTGTTATTTGAGCAGATGCCTTCCTGGAATTCTCTTCAGTTATTAGTGGTAAGTTGATTGTGCTCGGTGATGATATCTAAATAACGGGCTCGACATGCAGTAACAGAGGCGTCTCCTCTGGCTGCCCAGGCAACATCAGGGGCTCAAAGTAGGCAGAAATGGGCCTCTTACAATTCCTAAGAACTGCAGTAAAGGGTGGCAAAATGTGGAAAGCTCCTTTATTCCCTTCATTCTGGTTGCTGGGATGGCTGTGAAATACCAATCTGAACCCAGTGTTCTGCTTCCTAAGAAATGGAGAAAACCATTCCTGGCTTCTCAGCTGAAAGTGAGCCTCTGACAAACTCAGTGATGTTAGGCTTGCTCTCTGACTTCCAGCCTGATCTGATCTGTCTAATCCCCAGGATTTTTTAGATTCTGAACTGTAGAATACCCACTGTTTGCAAACCTGACTCTGCCCATTTTTCCCACTTTACTGTAGCGTATTTCAATGCACTGAAACCCCTAACGCCTGACCATCATAAGCACTGCAACAATATGATATAAATCTTGTGGTAAATATCTTAAACCACTGCAACCTCACTCTTTTGACAGTTACTTCTAGTTTGCAATGGTAGAAATAAGAGCAAAATTGAGTATTTTGATTATATCACAACTCTTCTGTAACAGCCATGTTGGAGGGCCCAGAGGACAGCAAAAGCTGAAGCTCATTATTGGAGGAGATTGAAAACAAACAAACAAACAAAACCCAAAAAACCCCCTCCCCAAACCACAATGAAGAACAGTCACTTAGAGTCTTTTAATACATGGAACTAAGTATTTGTAGCATTACAAGAAGATTTACTGCTCTAAAAGCAAAGGAATTAATGTGCTTTCACAGCAGGGAAACTTTACAGCAGTTAAAACCTGAGGTCTATTACAGGAGTGAGCACTTTTTTTGTTGCTTTGGTTATCAGTTTTGCTTATTAGAAATGGATTTTTGCTGAAAGTTGGTGGTTTCCCTCATTGTCCCCCGGATTCCTGCATTACTGCTCCTGCAGTGCAAATCATGCATTTAACAGAAATGAGAATGTCCAGATGAGTCTCACAGTGCTGCAGAAAGGGGTGGACAGGAAAGCACTGCAGCAGCAGCAGCCTTTCTTCCCAAGGCCCAGCAGGGTGAAGGGGCAAAAACTCTGCAGACCAGAGGGTTTGCCAGGGAAAAGCACTGAAATTCATCACTGCCTTATCACTTTGGAGAAGCTTTCTGTCCTGCCTTGTGCTCCTTTTTCAAGGGCTATAAAGTATTTCTGTTCCAGGGCACTGCACATGGATATTAAATTCTCATCACAAACATGATGCCATTTTTGATTTCAGCATTTATCTATCTTCTGTTCTTATATGGCCACACTTACCATAATATCTCATACTTCACAATCTTTAACACATTATTTATCCCTCCAAAAAGCATGTATATGAAAGGTAGCTGAAAATAAGCAATAAACCATTTTAATACTGTTACCATCTGAAGCTATGGATCTGAAAGAATTTTCTTCTCATTAACTCTGGAATGCTATTCATCCTTGAGACTGATAATGCTTAGAAAATTATTTTATCCAAGAGTCAGCCCCTCCTTATT
Organism: Orthonyx spaldingii; assembly: GCA_013397795.1. Taxonomy (NCBI): domain Eukaryota; kingdom Metazoa; phylum Chordata; class Aves; order Passeriformes; family Orthonychidae; genus Orthonyx; species Orthonyx spaldingii. The sequence goes on from VZTJ01001265.1 coordinate 3,246,724, forward strand.
ATATGTACTAGAAGTCTACAGAGAATTTTCCAGGCCCTAAATACAGAATCCTTTGCTAAGACAAAAAAAAAAAAACCCAAAACAAAACAGAGAAAAAAACCCAACAAACCACACCCTAAAAATAGACCCAAAACCAACTAAACAAAAAGAAACAAAAAACCTTCCCCACACCTTAGAGCTGTTACAGAAGTTACATTCATGAAAACAAGGCCTGCCTTTCCAATTCTTTATTTATTTTAAAAGATTGGTATCAAGTATTAGTAGTGATATTTAATCCATCTATAGATTTTGCTTTTGTCTGCACAGGCATAGCATGTTCTTTGCTGTTTCCTTTAAAAAAAATAAAAAGAGAGAGAAATCAAAGCATTTTGAGAGTGTTGTTTCTTTCCAGATCACTTAGCATGATTTTTCTTTGAAATTGTAAAATTAAGATAAAGCAAGCCAAGGGATACATTTGAGCCACTGCTTTCTTTTGGAGGCAATTAAAATATTCTGTCCTCTCTACAGCTGTACTTGTGAACTTGAAAAGAATATTTAAAGCCTGAAATCCCCTCACAGTCTGAAACTGATACAACTTGCTGTTGCCAAGACACAAAATCAGACTATTTTGGTGTTGTACGTGATTGTAAATACTCTGAAAACAACTGAGCAGCGGAGATATTGGGGAATATCCTTGATGTGATCAAAATGGTGATGAAGATCAGGGACATAAATTTGAGTTTGTTAATAATGAAAGCAGAAGGGTAGGAATGATATGAGTGTGCAGACAAGTCTCCAAAGGCGGCACCAGTCAGAATATACCCCATGCACCATGTCTCGCCTACAGAGGACATTAAAACAGAATACTCGAGTCAAAAAGTCCCAGGGGCCTACAACAGGATGCAAGTGAATTGTATCGAAAGAGAAAAGGGGGGGAAAAAAACCCCACAGAAATCCAGTGCTTTTTAGCTGTTCGAGCCTGGAGCTCTACAAAACTTGATTGTGACCCTTCTGCTGAAGACAAGGCTCTCCCTGCACCTTTCTGCAGACAGCCCAAGAAGCTGGAGGAATCTGACACATCCCGAGCTTCACATTCCTCCTGGATGCCCCACAGCAGCCCTGTCCTCCTCGCCTGTGACCTGTCTGGTTCCCTGCCCCATGCTGGACACTGCGCTTTCACACCAGTGCTCCATCCCCCATCGCTGTCACAGTTCCTTCAGCAGGCAGAGGCTGGAAATTATACTTTATGTACTATTTATCACTTTTGGAACACCCCGGCAGCTCCACAAGTCCCTGTGGGGAGTGCCAGGAGGAGCCAGGCTGAGGTCGGGAAGTGCGAAGGTGGGAGAACCAGAGAAGGTTGTGGGATAAGCAGGGATGAGGGACAGGATCAGCGACAGAACGAGAGGACATGCTCTCAAATGAACATATTCTCATATGGACGTGCTCTCAAGGACATACAAACCGCGCCAGGGGACGTTTACGTTGGAAAAATTAGGAACAACTTTTTCACTGAAAGGATGATTAAACACTGGAACGGGCAGCCCACGGCGGTGGTGGAGCCACAGCCCCTGGAGGTGTTTAAGGAAAAGACTAGTTTAGCTGAGACAGTGGAGTTTGGCCATAAGTTGGACTCGGTGATCTCAGAGATCTCTTCCAACCTAATCGATTCTGTGAGGGCCGGAGGAGAGCAGTGAAAGCCGGCCGGGAAGGGGACACGGGCGCTGTGGGGGCGCCTGTGGACAGGACCTGCACACCCTACCACCATCACGGCCCAATGGCCACGACAGCGGGGCGGGGCGGGCACGGAGAGGGGGAGGGATGGAGGGAAGCAGAGGAAGCCGCCCCCGGGGAGGGCGGAGCGGCCGCCGCGGGTCGGACGCGCCCCGGTTGCCGTGACAACGGCGTCGGCCGAGCCCGAGCGGCCCGGAGCCGGCGGGCCCCGCTGGCCGCCCGCCCATGCCGCGGAAAGCGCTGCGCTGCGTGCTGCAGCTGGAGCTCCGCTCGGTGAGTGCCCGGGCCGCGCTCCCCGCCCGCCTCAGCCGGGCCGCGGCCGGCGGGAGAAGCCGCGCTCGGCTCTTCCGGCATCGCCTCCCGCCCCGCTTTCCTCCGCCGGCCGCCGCCCCGCGCTCCCGGCCCGCGGGACTTTCCGAGCGGGGGCCGCGCTCCGTCTGGCACCGCAGCCCCTCCGTGTGGGCATCCCCCGACTGCCGGTCCCTGCGCCCCCGCGCTGGTGTTGGCAGCAGCCGTGCCCCTCCGCAGCTCCCATTTCCCTGTGGAAAAGTTACGGGGGGTGTTTGTCCCTGTGCCCCCGCCTCCCCCCCTTGGTGTTAGCAGCAGCCGTGCCGCTTTAGAGTTCTCGTTTTCTTGTGGGAAATGTGTTTTTTAAGAGACATTGGTTCTTGGGAAGCTGTACGGTGTGGGGAAAAGCACTCCTGAGGAAAACAAAAAAAAAAGCGAAAAACAAAACCAAAACAAATCCCAGGAAACAGCGGCTTGTTCATGGCAAATGCAGCGCTGTGAGGAGCAGGATGTGGCTCTGGGCAGCTGTAAAGCACCTGGGTGTTACATAGCGGGGAGTGAGGTTAGAACGTGTGAAAGTGGAAAGTTTTGATATTGATCAAGTTAGGATTGTCCACTTTGCACTTGACAAAGTTTTCTGCTTATATCCAAGCTGGGGATACAGCAAGAAGGTGTATCATTCTTTTGCAAACTTTTCAGAAGTAGTTGTGCTAGACAGTGCACTGTTACCCTGGAGTTTGTGGCTTTTTATACCCTGGTCCTGTGATCCAGAACAAGTGCTGCCATACATATAAGAATACCTGCTGCCGAGAGGAAAACACGAGATGCCATCCACAAAATTCAAGTGCAGATCCAGGAAGCATTTACCGGGAAATTGCCCATGTATTCCTGGTTGCTTGGCTACCCTTGTTCCCATACTTGAGTGGCTGCTCCGAAGCAGAGCTGTGGATTTCCACACATGGATGGCGAGGCTGTCACCCTGGCGGTGTTGCTCTGCTGTCTCAACAGCTGGTGTTTCCCTCCCCAGTGCCAAGGCCTGCCTGGTTCGTGGAGCAGAGCAATGTGCTTTCCTTTTCTGCTCACACTGGCTGTGAGCTGTTCCCATGCCAGGGGAGAATACAGGGAAGACATTTCCCCAGGGTCACGTTTTCAGTTTTGGGGTATTTGTTATTTACCCAGCTCTCAAGGCTACAAATAAGAATGGAAAGAGACTATTCTTACACAACTGTCAATGCTGGCTTTTCACTTAAGAAATTTTTTCTTTCCTTGGCCTTTGCTCGCTTGATGTATTTTTTGGGGCAGCAGTTCTTTCATTTCCTGGTTGATCTCTATCAGCTAAAGCAACCTGGTATTTTTGATGGTATTTTGTGTGATGGACTCACCAGCCTTCTGACCATTGTAGGGATAGGAGCTACTCTTCCACTTTGAGTCTGCATTGATCAGGGTCAGAATTGAACCCTGCACTCCAAATGTGGTCTTGCTTTTACCTTAGGTGATGTAGGGGAAAAAAAAGTCTAACTTTGATCCTATATATCTCAATATGAGTCAGGGTCATTAAAAATGTTAAAAGACATGAGTCCCAGTATACAGAGAGGAATGTTTTTGTTAGTAACGTCAGCTTGATACCTCCTGGTTTTTGCACATTAATGACGCTGTCCTTTGGCCAGTTCTGTACCACCTTTGATACTAACTCCTCCTCTACTAACTACTCTTATCTTTTTAATCATAAAGAGTAATTTCTCATTGCACTGTATGATATCCTTTATCCAGAAAACAGATTTTCAAGAAAATGTAGAATTTTGATTGATTGATTGATCTGTTTTTATGGAACGTGCCCTGCTGGGCTTTTTTCTGGTGGTGTTTTCCTCCATATATTTATTCTTTATTTTTGCATATTCAAATATTTCAATCAATGGGGTTATCATTTTTGAGATCTCTCTTTCTGTCTCACATGGTCCTTGTGCTTGTTATTTTTCAGCAGGTTCTACCTTCCCTGTTTTCATTACATTTCATTTAAGAAAAATTACATTCCTTCACAACCTGTGCTGAAGATGATTCAGCCTCCCTGTAGCTTCTTGGTCCAGGCCTAGTGCATATTGAGTGACTTTTGTTTCCATCATTTAATTCTTTAAGTTGTCTTTTTTCTCCTCTGTTAAATTTCATTAAAACAAAGGCAAAATATTCAGTTTTTTTAGGACATAAATTTGTCAGCTTTCACATCTTGGTTGATTTATGCTATGTCCATTAATTCTATCCTTGTTTGCTTTATTTGTGACCAAAGTCTTGTCCAAATTTCTGATCCATTTTCCTGCCCCTTTACATTGCTTTGCATATTTCTCAACCCTCTTTGAATTCTGTCAGAAGTTGTGTCAGAAGTTCTGTCCTCTTTGGTTTTCCCTTGCTTTAGGATAGATAGGTTTTATTCTCTTTATGAAATTCCAAGATCATCTCCAATCTAAGTCACCAGCTCTTTGGTTTGTCTTGCTGGTAGTTTTCTTCATTTCTCTTCTCAAATGCAAGGCCTTACTTAAAGACTAAGTGGTTTTTTAGTTTGGTTTATCCCTGCCATGGACGGTGTATAATAAGTGCTCTAGAGGGTGGAGATAGTAGAATTCTGTTCCTTTCCATGAGCTTAATTCAGTGATTTCTTTATGGCTATTTGTGATGTCCCAGCAGTGGGGCTGGTACACATTTTCCATCCTCCTGGGAACTTTCAGCAGAGATGTGCAGAATAACCCTGTCCTAGAAATTTCTCAGAGTCCTTGGGGTTGCTTGTGAGGTCAGTTAATTGCAGCACTGATATCCCTCTCCCTTAGCTGATCCACAGATAAAACTATTATGTTCTTTAAAATAATCCCTCATCCTGCTGCAGCAGTTTGCAGTCAGATAAGAGCTTCAGTTTGTCTCCCAAGTGTTATTCAGCTCTGCATATTACAAAAGAGGTGTCATGAACTGCAGATATGCACGTGTCATTCATTTTTGGAACTGCTTGAAAGCTACATGGCCGTGTAGATTTGGTGTTCCAGCCCAGGTAATGAATTGTGCAGTTTATCTCCAGGGTTGTAGAATCACAGCTTTCCACATGTGCTGTCTTGGCCCATGTGCTCATTTGTAAGAATTTGTTTTCTTTTTACAGGATAGCCAGGAAAAATGGCACCTGTTGTTGGCAGTTTTGCCCACTCCAGTGTCTTCAGATCTCTTACTTTTCATCTCAGTAAATAAGTGAACACTGATTGCCTTCTCTAAGGTGAAAGGCACAAAACTCCAGCTGAAAATGGTTGTAAAATTCTACAAAAATGTCAAAGACATAAGTGAGAAGTAAAGCTGATATGACATGTAGTGTGTAGTTTGGGGGATCTTGCCTTGTATGAATGAAATCTGTCTTTCTCACTCCTGTTCACGCTTGCAACTGCATGAGTGTCATACAAACTGTTTAATGCTCGACAGACTGTTTCAATTGGGTTATCCATTATTCTGGCACTTTGCTTTCAGATTTGAAGCCCTCATTTACATGGAGAGGAAACCCTTTTTTTCTTCTCAGATATTTATGAGTAGAATAACTGTTTTTTACCTTATACTTTAGCTGTAATGATCTACCACACACTGTTTTCTTTTATTTCTTCTACCTGAAGCTGTTTTTCTGCTGTTTATATAGTTTCCTTTTAAATCCAGTTAGGATTTCTCAAGTAAAATCTTCACTTGGGAGTAGGAGACTGCAACCAAACCACTTATTTTAATTCCCATCACTCTCCTCCTTTGTCTTTCTACCTGGCAATTGAAAGTCTGAACACTTTCTCCAGAAACCTTCTGTTGGTAGAGACAAACTCGTATTTCTAATACTGAGATAAAAAATGAGCATGAGACCTTAAGTGAAAGGTGTCAATTCTCTGTCATGGAAATAGAATAAATCCACATGGCTTGGAAAAAATAGCAAATAGTTTTGCAATGAGTTGTGTACATTCTTGCAATTAGAACATAAGAAAGAACGTCTGATGTTCATCAGAGCTTTAAAAACAGACCAACTTCTTACTTATAAAAATTTAATATTGTGCAAAGAAAGTTGAGAGATTTGTGGCACTATGTGGCAGCCTAGTGAGAAGCCTTCCCTGCCTTGAGCTTAAAGATGGCCAAACTTCCCAGAGAAATTGTATGTCTGGAACTAATGGAACAACAGTTGTTTTTTCTCATTTACAGATTAAAACACGAAGTTAATACAACATTTGCAAACAAACTTGCCCTTTCTGGTGGCTGGACAGAGTATGAATATCTAAGCACGTAAATTGACCAGTTTCATTCTGTAGTTAGGCTAACGTTTGGGTGGGGTTTGTGTGTTGGCATCGTGCAGATTTCATTCTACATGAGTCTTCATAAAGAAGATGATTATGCCTTACACAGTCAGTGCATGCTTTTAAACTGTGTTAACCTGGCCTGGGGTTTCAGTTTTGGTTGAAGACAATGGACTGTGTTTACTTAAGCAAGAAGAATTTGGTCCTGATTATTTTTAAATGGTGACTATTTTTTCTGGCCAGTCTGGACAAATAGAATTGCTTTATAGAAGAATTTTTTTCTCTCTAGTCTGTTATATCCTGACTTTCAGAAATCAACATTTCAGTCCTGACTCTTTCATTTTTATCTTGAAAACAGCCATTACTTGTCTAGCTAAAGTTCAGTTTGTTTAATGAGTGTGTTACTCCTACAGATAACTTGTCCTGGAGTGCTGCTGAAAGACAAACAGGAACTTTATCTCAGTGTCTTTGTACTTGGGGAGTACAAAAAAACTCAGTGTGTCCCTGCAGTGTTTCCAGTCTTCTTTCAAGAAAAACTAGTATTTGAAAAGGTAAGATATGTCAGGGGCTGATACAACCCAGATAAACCCCATCACAAATTCCACAAAAATTTTCTTCAAAAGCCATGGGCACAAATACTCACACTGAGGATGGTGCAGTGTTTTAACTCCTGCTTCTCTTCATCACAAAGGAGGGGTGTGCCTGTGTTTTCCATCTGGGGACTCCAGAATTATGTGTACTGAAGAACCTAATGTATGATGAGACTATTTAGGTGTTTGTTGATTCTTTTGTGAACTGTCCTTTCTCAGTGTCTGTTTTCCTGGCTTGGAAGGGACTGAATGTTTTTGTTCTAAAAATTATGGCAAGGTGAAGAACAGAGACTGTGTAATATAGGAGAGCCAACTTAATTTAGTAGAAAGATAAAATAGCAGCTCAAGCCTTTTTGGTGGCATCTTACTCCCTTTGAGATACTTTTTTCATGGTTTGTCACCAGAATCCCCAGATTGGTGCTCTGGCCCTGTAATTTATAGTTGTTTATCACATATTCGGCTTCATTATTAGTACCACAGGGGTAATGAAACACGGCATCTTACAGATATGATCTGGCTTCTTGACTACCCATGAATAATAACACTTTGCCCTTTCTAGTTCTTTCCCTTTAAGCATTCCCCAGCACTTTGAAAACCAGGCTGAGTAAACTTCAGTGATGCTCTGGTGGAGTGGGTAAGAAACAAAGAGTGTTAATTTCATTACCTACTGGAGAGTAGGAAAGACCATCATTCTTTAAAGGCAAACACACCACAAACTTCTTAGGGGAAATGTACTGGATGCTGTTTTCAGTGTAATGTAGGGGAATCTCCATCCAGTGCAACATCCTCCCCCATTCCTTGCCTTCTCTTCACATGGGATTCAGGTTAAAAAAAAAACCTGAACAGGAGACTGAAAGTCACCTCTGTGAAAATGAAGCTTAAAGCATTACTAATAAATTAAAGAACATTCATCTATCAGAATTGTAGTACATTCAGCAATTTATGTTTCTCTCTTGAAATTTTCCTAGACATTACTTACCTCTACATCTTCAATTCTTCACAATAAATTATTTTCGTTATTTGCATACAGGGAGGTAACTGTGTAATGATAGAAAGTATGTAACAGAACTGCTGGCTTTCAGTGAATTTGATCATGTTCCAAATGATAATTTTAGTATCCTTTTTTTTCCCCAGTGAGGATAGGGCTCTTGACAACCATCTTGGCAAGGAAGAACATTGATTTTTGAGGTTTTTTTCCTCCTCTCTCCTCAGAGGTGGTTCTTATTACTTTTATTATGCCATTATTCTTATTTATTAATTTCTTTTTCAGGCATTTACTAATATAGCTGATCCTGGAGACCTTGTGAAGTTGCTGGAAAGTAGGTTCTGATTTTTTTTTGTATGCTGGGTTGTATCCATTAATGTCATGCATGTATGGGCTCTGAAGACATTTTGGAGGTATGAAGTATGTGGTAGTTTTTCTATCAGAAGCCTTTTCTCTGGAAAAACTGGTGGGTAATCACTGTTATCTAACAAAATGCCTCTAGAAATGTCTATTACATGCTTTGGAACAGGAAAAGGGTAAAAAGTCATAAGTGATTGAAAGTCCAGCTGGTTATCTGGTAGTGGGTTCCTTTATATGGTCATTTATTTGATTAATTTTCAAATTATATGAGGATAAACCTCCAATTTTTGTAAAGTTCTTTTCATTTTTTAAACAAATTTATGTCTTGCCACATGTGTATAATGAATTGTACTGAGAAAACACTGACCTGAACTGAAAACTGCAGGAAAATGCACCCTTGCACTGGGAGTTATCTGAAAAGGGGGCAGAGCTTGCATAATCTTCTTTAAAAGAGGACAAACTCGGCAGCAGATAGAATTTACCAAGTTCTAAGTCAGATTTAGTGTTGTCATTTGTACCCTGCTGATACCATTGTGTTCATCTCTGATATTTATGCAAGCTGTACTTAATTTTGTCTTATTATTGGTGTGGTGGAAATCGTGCAGCGATGGGCAGTGCTGTGAAGCTTAAATCAGTGATCTGTTTTTCTTGGGCTTTGACTATGGGAATTTTCATTTTAGTTTTTTTTTAACTCATGAAAAAACTTTTTTCCCTTCTAGGTGACACAGCAGTACTTGAACTAATACAGCTCATTCCTCCAGGTATTGTATCAGTCTTTTCATAAATTATGCAGTTTAATAGGTGAATTTCCAGGAGGACATTGCCCATTACAGTACAATCACTTTTTTCAACACACAAACAACATAGAAAGCCCTTCAACAAATAGTCCTCTGAATAGAAAATGTTAATAGATCAAGAGGATCTCGTTCTTGAAAGAGAATAATAACTGAATATTGAAATGTATCATACTCAGGCTTAGGGAAGTGATAATATTCTTAAAATGGAAAATAAACTGAAATCATCCAGTGCATAATTATTAACTGCATCACAGTTCACTTGCAGAGAGGTTGTCTGTGAAATTTCAGAGTGCATAATCTTGTTCTCAGAATGACACTTTTTTTCCCTTCCATTTTAATGGTGACCATTGGGAAAACTCTTATCCTCACTCTAAGTATTACAGGTCTCTTGGGATGTGTGAAGATAATAAATAGCGATTTGTCATACTTCTGTTATTGGTTTGTGTGATTATAAAAATCTATTTTAATGAAATTCAAGTGTTCCCATGAATAATGTAAATCTGCATTTTATTGGAAATAAAGTCAAGTTTTAAAGAGGACTCATTTGGAAACTGGGGTATTAAAAGCACTCTCTATCACCTGTCCTTAGTACTTTCAAGGAAACTATTGTTTCTCTCACGTGACTCACCAGTCTGTTTACTTGAAGAAATGCAGTGAATGGGGATTTTTTTTTTTTGTGGGAAGGTAAAAGGTCTTGCATTGGTATTTATTTATTTATTTAATGTACTTTATCTTGAAAGGAATTCATTTTCAGGGCTCAGAGATAGGTGTGATACAGCCCAACACAAGCTAACAAGATGGCTGCAATAGTGCCAAAAAGTTACATTTTTTTACAATATACATTCAAGGGTTTACCTCAAAAGAAAAACATTTTTTTTGAAAAGTAGCAAGCCAGGGTATTGAGAATATCTTGAAATAACTATTTTGATTTTGCTTGTGTTTCTTTCTTACTGCTGCTGTTACTGTTCTGTAATAGGGAATCATAGCTTTTCATAAGGGATTGGCTGCTATTAAAAAAATACTGTTTTTTTTTTCTGTGGCATGGAAGGGAAAGAAAGAAGAAAACTACTGAAAAGTTGCCAAAAGAAAAGTTTTCATAAGTCTGTTATAGAACAATTAACACAATCTTTAATTTTTTCCCAGTAACGTTGAAACATAATTTCACAGTAGATTTGGCACATATTTGCTACTGATTTAACTTGATGGGGTTATTTCCTAGTGTGATAGGAGTTTTAGAGCCATCCCGTTAATTTGTAAAGAGCAAAATTTATCCAGGTTTCAACATGGCTCTGTGTGTGGTGTCTGTGCTGTATGGCTTTGTCTATTTTCCAATTAAAGTATGTATTTTCTTTTCTAGTGGGAAAAGTTCTAGCTACATATGAAGAAAATACAAGAGATTTCCTGTTCCCTGACCCTAAGCTTACCCATGGGCACTGTGGTTTAGAGCGTGAGATTTTAATGAAGAGGTCCCCGTCTTTCACAGTGAGTGAATGTCTGTGGATTGTATTTATGACACACTCTGCTTCACTGAAGAAACCCCTTGAACTGCTTCAAAAGAAAAGTGATTACTTCTGACAGATTTTGCCATTTTAAGGTGTTGAATGTACAAATCCACAGTTGAACTTTGGGGGAAAGTAGAATCTTTTTTTCAAAACGCTTCAAGAAATTATTTAATGTGAAAAAGTTAGTTTGCACTTGGTTTGCAGTGTGGCACCATGACACGTCTCCATTCAGTTTAGGCTGTGGTGCAGCTGGTGGTTGAAGGGATGCAGGAGAAGAGGGAGATGTCATCTTGACTTCATGGTTCTCAACAGAAAAACCATGGAAGCCTCCTCCTTGGTCCCTCTCTGTAGCAGTTTGAAACAACAGCTAATTGGCAGAATGAGTGCAATGAATTAATGCTAATTTTCTGGATATAAGTGCTCAAGTACATGTTAAATAAAAATGAATTCATTTCACACTGCCCTTTCATAAAGTTTGACTGTTGAATCTTAATTTTCAGCAGAATAACCCAGGAGGGTACTTTAAGGAGGGTGGTGGTGATGTGTTCTGGGGTTTGTTTTGTGTGGTCTGTTTTGGTTAGGTTTTACTGGTGGATTGGCAGGACATTTGGATAGGGACTCGATTGCCCTGTCTGTTGTGGTTGGACTAAAAGCACACGGGAGGAGGGAAATGCTGATTAAAGTTCATTGGTATCTTTTAGCTGGTGTAATCTTTCCCCTGACAGGGCAACCTAGAAACTGCCCAGACACTTGCAATTAGAAGTGCTAATTTGGTGTCTAATGCTGTGTTACATTTGAATGAATTAAAGTTGTGGTTTTGTGCTACAAAATGTCTGATTCTGCAGCAGCTCAAACTGTTCCTGCAAAAACAACCATTACTTTTTGGCCATAGCATCTCTTTGATATGGCTCATCCCATGCATCATGGTGTGGCTCAAGAGATGGGGTGGGACTGTTTTATTTTTATGCTGCTCATAGAATAGGTACTTTCCTGAAGTTGAGAAAGAATAGGGAGGTAGTAACAAATGAGGTGGTATTAGCTACGTGTTTTTAGATTTTTTGTGAACAGAATATAGTGAGTCTTTGCAGAAGCAGAGGAGTTTGATAGCTTTTGTCAAACTGAGTTTTTTTAAACAAAAATTATCTATTTTCTAATAGAGAGAAGGTGCCATCATTTGTGAGGTGTGAGAAGATGCAGTCAGAGCAATTTGGATGTGCAGCTGGTGAATGATGACACTGTAGTAGCTTTGAAGAGCTAACTGATATAAGACACCAATGTACTTCCATGTCCTTGGAGCAGTGTAAATGAAATCCGTCTGCCCTGGAACAGGGACTACAGAAGCCTTTGCTGCTCCATTTTGTCTCCATAGCTGAAAGTGCAGTTTAAGAGAGGATTTTGGCATCATGACCCCCTTTTCAGGAATAATGCAGAACCTGTGTTTGATGCCGTTGGAGGGAGGCTCCCAAAAAGAACTTCTCGTTCCTCTCCTGGCTTGCCAAATGGAATAACTGTGAGAGGATTCTTGCCTCCAGTAGAAATGCAGTCTCCAGTGCCTCCATCTTCCAGTATTCCCTGTGCTTTACTGGCAAGTGGCTCCTGCTAAGTCTGTCAGCACAGAGCACTGGATGTGAATGCTAAGCAAAAGGAAGTGTTAAACAAGGTCGTGAGAACCCTCACATTATTACTATGCTAGTGAAGCCATGCTCTTCCCACATGAAAAGTTATTTATAGCCAGCTGAGATGTTGAACATTTTTGAATGGCAGCTGTGCTTCAGTGGCACTTTGATTCCCAATAAATTTGTCTTTTATTAAAAAAATAAAGGTAGCAACAGCAAGGTTACGGTTGTGGAGTTCAGATAGGCAGTGACAAGCAGTGTCTGATTAACACTGCTCATCTGCCAGTTGGAAGGAATCCCAAGTTGAGAGGATCAGAACTCCTCCAGAAATCTGGCACTTGGCTGATAATGTCTCTGGCTAAATGTCTTATGAGGTTTACAAACTCAGTGTGCATACAAGACATGCCTCGAGTTATCTCTCCTGGTCCAGTGTTGCCCAGCTGAGGCTCTTGCTGGCTCTTCTGTATTTCTCTGCAACCTTTGCCTTTCAGAATATGTTTATGCCTGGACTGTGGTAGTGATTTCTTACAGATGTTCTTATCTCCATTCCCCACCTTCATGCAGCATTTGCCACATTACTTAAAACAGTTTCTTTTTAGTTATGCTATCTTCCATTAGCATGCCAGTTTAAGGCCTTCTGTTATATTCATAAATACTTTTTTAAGCTAGAGTTGTACTGGTGCACCTTGCAGTCAAAAGCACATATTAGACCTATATTCTTTTAAATATGAACCACCTTTATACTTTCCCTGTGATCAGATTGCTATGATGTCCCTTCTGTTTAATGATTGGTGCAGGACTGCTCAGGGCTGCAGACACCACTAAGCCAGAAGAAGAAGAAGAAGAAGAAGAAGAGATCCCAAAACCTTTCTGGCTGGATTTTCATTTACAGATGTGTTTGGGGCTGTATGACAGTCTTTACATAATTCTATGTTGAATATCCTTCAGCAATCCCTAGTTTGGGAACTGCAGAAAACAGAGCAAGTCCTCTGATGGCTTTTGGCTTTTGGCCTGTGAGTTGCTTTTGACATACCCATGCCTGTGCCTTCGAATGCCATCCCATATTCCCTCTCCACAAACTATTTCTCTGAAGAAACCATGGTTTGTGTCATTTTTTAGGTATGAGCACTTAATTTTGTAATCATTTCCAGTCTCTGTAAGACCAGTAGGTGCTCTATTGTTGCATTTTATAGTAGACTTACTAATTCTGATGTGTCCTTTTTTAAATTGTTGATAGCACTTGACAATTCATTAGTAATAAAAATGAGTTGATTAAAGATGATCAGATTTAAAAGCTCTTTTATATGCCATAACTTGACTTGATTGAATCCTGGACTCTGTTAATTGCTATGACTGAGCTTTCTTGGCATTTTTGTCTTTTCATTTCCATAATCTATCCTGGGGCCAGATCATATTCCCTAATGGGAAATCAGTGTTTAGGCAGGTGGTAGAAAATAGTTTGGTTCATCAATAGACTTCACTTATGAAGTTCCTGCAGATTTTTACAAATGTGGGACAGAGTTGCAAACAGACCCAGCTCCTTTGCACGTCTCAGTGATTTTGTGTGTTCATGTGCACAAATGCTCATGCACTGAGATGCCTCAGGCAGCAAATTCTGTCCACGTTGAAAGAAGAGAGGGTTGGAATTCCTAGGGGCACTGGATTATCTCTTGGATTCTGCAGAGCTTTATAAGATGCACATAGATGATTGCCACTTGTTTATAGCACATGTGGCATTTAGTTCTTTTTATGCCTTTTTCAATGCTTGTGTGTCGTAGCCCTGTCCTTTACACCCAGTAAATTTTGAATGCACTGGCCAATGCTCAGTGAATTTGAAAGGCAATAGTTTTGTGAGGTGTTCTGTTCCTAGGTATGGCTGCAGTAAAAGAAGGTGAACAGAAGTTGCTAATCCTGTAAAAATGGAGGGACCTGCTGGCCATTACTGTGTGTGCACTGTGCTTGACCAGGAGGCCCAGCTGCACCCCACTGATTCCAAGTGGGACAAACTAAGGCTGCCCCATGGGCTGGAGGGGATTGTGAGGGGATGGAACATGGCTATGGAACAAGGGAGACATCCACAAAAATCAGACTACTCTAAAGATTATGGAATGAAGGGTGTTCTTAGCCATACTGTTACAAATGAATAGTTACTTGCAGTGTGATTGACTAATTAAACAAAATGTTTTTACAAGAGAGATGGCACAACTGAGACTATTCTCAAACAAGTTTACAAAGTTAGCATTAATGAAACTTCTAGAGCATGACTGAAAATTTTATTGATGCCATATAGCATGGCATGAAAAATCTTTAAAAGTACTTTTGACAAAAAAAAAGTATTAAAATAAAAGTCAGACCTTAATTGTTGTACGAAAGCAGTGTAATCATCTGTAATTGAATTGTCAGAAATGCAAATGTTAGCATCTTGACATTTACCATTGCTGTTCTGTCTTTTCTAATTATCTTTATTAAAGGCTGAAATTAACAAAGGAAATGGCTGAAAATTAGGAATGGTTTGTTACATTAGGTGACATTTACCTCTTTGATATCCTTTATCTTGAGTTGGAGCTTGATGTTCAATTATTGTCTCTCTTCTAGGGAATTGCACCAAAATTGAGATTTTCTACAATCTCCCTTATTACAGACAGTCTGTTAAACTCAGGAAGGAGTCACATACAGGTTAGCATAATTTAATTGTTTGCAATTTAATTTCTAGATTTAATATTGATAGCCTTGCTTCCAATTTTTGCATGTGCTGCTCGCTTCAAACTTTTCTCATTCTTGTGTTGTGGTTAAAGCAGGTGTCATGGGTGCTTGACAACTTGATTAAATTTTTAATCAAGTATGAGTAAAGAGTGAGTTTGGTGCATGACAGTAGATGCTGAGAGTTCCTTGAATCTGAAACAATTATCAGCTGCTGTGTTCTGTGACCAGCTGAAGTGTCAGTCCCTGGTGTATTTGTGCATGGGAAGGTGCCTTCTCACCGTTTGTTACTGACGCTTAAAATTAAGGACAGTGAAAACTAGGTGAAGTCAGAGAAAGTACATTATTAAAACCAAACCAATTAATTTAATTGTTTTCCACACCTATATCATTGACAGTAATGGAAATGAAAGTGTTTGTTGAAAAGACTATTGGCTTTATTAATCTGGAAATGCTGCTTTTGCAGCGAGTAAAGTAAAAGATGAAGTAGCACTCTTCTCTGGGCTCACAGATTGGAATTTTGGTTTGGATTTCTGGCACAAGCTGTCATGTAAAGTTACTCTTACATCCTCCCTTTTTTGCTGTACTATTCAAAAATGGTGCAGCATCATTAAAATGGAATGGTTGTCAGGAAGGCTTGTGTGCAAAGACACTTCGGTGACTTTGACCTGTTGGTGGCATTGCTAATGACTTCAATGAGAAGTTTCTTCCAAATTTAGCAAATGAGATGTATCGAGACAGAAAAAGAATTAAAAATCAGTGAAAATTGTCATTGTCAGACAAGTGGCTTCAGTGAAGGTGACTTGAATAAGGGCAATTTGATTTAAAATTTAAACTGTTCCTAAAAGTATCTCTGAAGGGCAGCTCAGATTTGCTTGTGTTGCAGTGAAGGTCCAGTTTCACCACTGGTGTAAGCCAGAAGCAGCAAGCCTGCTTCTGATGAAGCTGAGATTAGTCCTAGAGAATTAGGTCTGGCTTTGTGTGGGTCAGGTCCATGCTGTGTCTCACTGTCAGCTGCACAAGTGGGGGTTCAGAGAAGGAGTGGTCTCTGTGCTGCCGAGTTCAGACTCTGGCACTGCAAAACAAACACACAAACTCAGCCTCACTCGTGGCTGGGTGGAGAGGGAAAGGCTTGAAGGCAAGATGGACATTTTATTTCTGGATTCCTCTGAACCAAATCAGTACGGGCAGCATTCAGATTTAGGGCTAATGTCAACTAGCTCCAGCTTGAAAAAGAATTTCTAACAGGAAGAGTAGTATTTTCTCAGCTAAACTTTACTCTTTAAAGAACTAGTAAATTCACCATGATCCAAGAAAATACAAATTTTAGAGAATGTAGTTGTACTTCTTTTGGAGCTTTAGGCAAGTCTAAATGCATATAATTTACACTATTAAATAAGCTCCTATTTTAATTTATATCTGTTATTTTAAAGGGTAAGAATTTTAAAATAAAAGCTTAGATGGAAATATGCTTCAAATCCGTGTATGTTTAATTCAGGTAAAGTTTGTGAGAAAGCTAATAGAGTCAGTATCAGACACTTGGCATCTAACACGTAGTACTGGGTGTTTAACCTTCTTTTGGTTTCAGAGAAAATGGTAAGCACATTGTTGTTTTTTAAATTACTGTTTGATTATAGTTTTGTGAAGGGAACTTCAGCTGCCATGGCATCTCTTTCTGATAAAATTATTACTTCCTTGCTTGCATTACGTCCAGCGATCTTTATCCAATGCGCTGTCAAATCAGATAATTCCTCTTCTTCGCTTTAGGCTGATTTGAACTGGGTGCATCACTCGACCCCAAATGGAAAAATGCCCTCAAAGCTGCCAAAGCAAACCCCTCCCTCAGCCGGGAAGGGTGGGCAGAGCTCGGCCGTGAGGAGCTACGAGCAGCCCACCATCGCCTCGCAGTCGCGCTCGCCGTCGCCCTACACCAAGCGCCGCATGTGCGAGCTCTCGGCAGAGGCCAGGCAGAGGCTGGCCCACCTCAACCTCGGCCCTCACGAGTTCAGGAGAGACACTGACAAACCTCCCTTCGTCATCAGACGGGTTTGTACTCGCTCCCAGCTGCTTCCAGCTTAAGCTCAGTCCAAATGTTGTTCTTTCACTAAATAGCGCTCCCAAAATTCATTCAGCTCTTAGTTTAGATGAATCATTTTCCTCTCCTTAACAGTCTGTCACAGAGTGATTTAAATGTAAAATTAACTAAAATAAAATTTCTTTTATCTGCTTTAGTAACAGACAAAGATCAAATTCTTTCATGAATATCTTGGTTAAATTCTCTGAGGCCCCATTTCTTTTCTTCCAGCACACTAGACAGGATAATAGGTGTATAAATTCAGCTTGGAAGTAATTGATATTAGTATTAAAAATTCCTGAATAAGACTTTAAAGAAAGAGTGTCTAGTCACATTATGAACACTTACACTTCCTCTCTTTCAACTTTTTTTTTATGTTGGCATCCTGTGATCTTTGAAACACTTCCTTTGCTCAGAGCTACATCTCAAACACTTTGGCTTAGAGTTCGTAACATAAGGACTTTTTGCCACACATGAAAAATTGTCCTGAAATTAGGTACTTATTTAAAGAAACTGTGTGTAAGTCTTTTAAAATGAAGGGGCTAAATTTCCCAGTCACTTGGAGGATCATATACTCGTAATTTTTTTCCCCCTCTTAATTTTTCTTCTTATTGCAACAATCCTCTGTTTTTAGAAAACTACTTTGCATTGGTAGGGTCAGAAATGGGATTGTTCATATTCTGTGCTGTGACATTATGATTTGTCTACAATTCTGGACACTTACCACAACCAGTTAGATAATCTAGTGTTTAAATAATTTGCTTCTCCCTTATTTAGCCTAGTATCAGTACTAATTAATTAATAATATATTGTCAAATTTTAGAATTCTTTTCCAAGTTTTATTCTACATTTAGCTACCTTTTAGAAATTCAAAATGGCCTTTATAAGTCATTAATCATTCATCAATCTACTGTTTCTCTCAAATATTTTTCCTTTAACTCCTTTTATTCAGTTCTTCTGGTTTTTGATCTATAGGTGAAGTTCACAGTTCAGTTATAGCATCATTAACACTGATTATTGATTTTCAATGCTTGGTTATGTTTGTACAAAAAAAGGGAGAAGCTTGTGTCTTAATTCAGCATATCCTGTCTGTCATGGCCTTTCTAGATTGAGAATGCTCCTTTTAGGGCATCTTTACTGCTGAGAACTCTTTTGGCCTGCAGATTTTGTGTTACCTGAAGTTTAAAATTGGATTATATGAAATGTAACTTTTTAAATTAGGAAGAGATTCAGTTCTGTCTTGGTGAGATCTGAGCTGTTTAGAATAAATATGAGATAGCAAGAATTGGTTAAAAAGACTGCAGACACTACAGATGAAGGAGAAACTATCTGTATTTTCTCTTTCTTTGAACAATAGGATATTCAGAGTTTTCTAGACCTTTCTAGCACAGTTTTTGTTTATGCACATTAATGCTAATAATGCACAACTGTTATGAAAATAGTCTAAAACAGTATTTTAATAAAAGATTTCAGAAAGTACTAGTTGTGATCTTATGAACAAAACCAGAAAAAAATAGGAATTGATACCTCTGATACTGAGCACTTGAACAATGTTTTTGCTTCAGGTTGGACAACCAAGTCCTGGTGCTAAACTTCATCCCTGGTGTTCCCTGCGAGAAAGTGCAGCAGAAACCTGGACCAAGGCACCCCTTGGTCAGTATTTTCTACTATATATCTCACTAATGTTTTTGATTTCTGCAGTAAGTAGTTTTATTTGGGGCTTTTTATTATTATTTTGGTTGTTTATTTATTATGAAAATGTCAGTCTATAGTGGAGAAAAAGCTCTTAGTTCTTCCAAGGAAAATGAAGAATACTGAATAAATCACTGCTTCAAAGGGTGCCCTTGAATAGTCCGTTACCTCATGAAGCTTGGAGCATAATCCTGCATGATATTAAAATAGGAGTAGAGAATTCCAAAGCCCAGATGAGTGCTCTGTTTCACTCCACTTTTTTTGTTGACTTGCATGGTGGAGAAAATCTGCACCATGGTTTGTGGCTGTTTTGATCAGGCTTGGAGTATTGATTATTTTGAAGTTCAAGGACTCTGTTGCTTCAAAAATGAATAATGTTTATTTCAACAGTATTTGTGAGTAGTGGATCAGTGACTTACCATTATTAATGAGCATCCAGGATATGCTCCAATACCTGCTTCAGCACCCTCTGGTATCAGTAAGTGAGAGTTTAATAAAAAGTGTGGGACCAGAAATTTAAGGAAGTGCCCTAAAACTTGATTTTACTGCATATGTCTGACAATATGAGGATTTTAATGAGTCTCATCAGTATTTGTTTATGTGTGCTCTGCCTCATTTTTATTTCATTTCCTCACTAATTATAATTTGTTATACAGCAAATCATTATGAACATGTTATTTTACATTTGTTCTTTGTCGTTGCACTGGGTGCTGGAGTTTAAAGGTTTCACATCCCCTTTGGGAACAGACTTGCCAATCTGTGATAGCTGGCTAATGGAACAGACCAGATCATCTGATACCAGTGCACTCTTACAAAATGAGCTGGTGGTTTCTGGCCAGTAGTTAGGAGAGCAAAATCTACCTCAGCATTAATATCCAGAGGATTCACTCTTCACCTGCCTGTGTCGTGAGGCTTTAGTGTAGCTTCTGAAAAGAACAGATTCCTAGGATTAGAAATCTTAATGCAGACAGTACAGTTTAGTCCTTTTTTGCTTTTCCTGAGTCACGCTGTGAGGGTTGTTCAGTGCAAACTGATAGAGCAGATCAAGAAGGCAAATTTAATGTCAGTCCCTCGGGGATGAGGTGCATATTGACACTGGTGAAAAACCCTAACCCAGTATGGGCCTAAGATGTTTGTGTCCCTGGGCTTCATGTCTGTGGGTCAGTGGTGAGGCAAGGAATGCAGAAGTGATAGGGGGAGGGAGATATGGCCATAGGGAAACTTGTTCAGGGAGGATTAGTAAGGTAGAGTAATGTAAATGGGATTTTTTTGGGAATGGTAGAGCTTGTTTTGATACTGATTTGAGCAATGAGTAGTGTAACAAAATGTGCCACTTCTGTCTGTGCAGAAGATGGTGCCTACACTGATTCCTTATTGCAAACATTGTATTCCATTCAATGTGAAGTCATGGTTTTCAGCTAAAGAACGTGATTTCCTGAAATCTACTGAGGAGACAATGTATAAAAATAATAAATTGCTTTAGTTTTGTTTGGGAGGAGAGATGAGATGCTTTGTAAAAGATTTCATAGAACTTAGGAAATGCAAATGTCTTTTTGATTTCTTCTATCATGGACCTTTTTCCTTTCTCCAGATCCTTCTCCTCTCAGCAGCTACAGACCCAAGAAAGCTGAAGTGAGTACTTTGAAGTGTTGTTGCTTACACACTGCTTTTTGGAAGCTCTGAGCTTCCCAATCCTTCTTGGGTTGCCTTGCGTGGGTATTTTTGAAATTTTATCCACTGTAGTATCAAAAGCAAGAAAAAGGACATTTTAAATCTGATCTAGCCCACTTAAGCCCTTATTTGCAAACAGTAGAAGGAAACTTAGATTAAAGGGCTGTTCCAGTAGAGTTTCACATAAGATGGTGTGTTAGTTACCAACAGATTCCTCTGAGACTTGCTGATTTACTTTAGACCATGGATTTTGTATGAAATGAGGGTTCTTGTTCTTCCCCAGCAGACAGATATTCCTGAATGAATGTACAATCTTTAACCTTGAGGTTTGAGAAATAAAAACATGAAAATTGTACATCTTGATATTCCTAATAAATTTTAGTTTGGTGGGGTATTTTTCAGGCAAAATCTCCCCGTGGAAAAGGCTTGGACTGTTCTGCTGTGAGCTCAGGTGCACCCAACAGAGAGTCCCATTCTGCTGCCTCCTTGGAGCGTTCAGCACCTCCAACAGTCCAGGAGCCTTCCCTGAGTTCTGTGCTGAATCGATCTTCTCTGAGGGAGAGGTAATGCCCTGGTTTTGTTCATGACATTCTGGAATTAGGAACATGAGCAGATGGAAGAAGCAGTGCCTGCATGACTGCAGTTTGTATGTTTGGAGGTGTGAGGGCCAAAGAGACTGCAAAATCTTCCTGCAACAGCTGTGTTGTTGTTGAACTCTTCCTTTTGCTGTGTTTGCCATCACCTCTCTGCTTAATGATTACAATCCTAATAACATGGCAGTGAAAATCTCTGAAAAGGTGACACCCCAGATTTTAGGCTGCCAATGTCCATCTGAAACAGAGAATAAATGAATCATCACTTAAATAAATCTTCACTGTTTCAGAGGAGATTGGAATCTCAGGGATATAAATACACCTACATGTCAAGTAAGCTTTACAGTGGGTACTTGGAAACCT
Source organism: Orthonyx spaldingii (assembly GCA_013397795.1). Taxonomy (NCBI): domain Eukaryota; kingdom Metazoa; phylum Chordata; class Aves; order Passeriformes; family Orthonychidae; genus Orthonyx; species Orthonyx spaldingii. Next base: position 3,267,954 of record VZTJ01001265.1, read on the forward strand.
TTTTCCCTTCTGACTTCTCACTGGTGTTTTTGAGCATGTCCTTGTGGCAGTGCTGTACTCAGATGTGTGCCTGGTGTGCACAACATGCTTGGTTGGGCTGGCTTTAATCTACTCACTGTGTTATTTTCCAATCTTTTCACTTTGTTGATGTCCTGAGATTTTGGTTTTGGTTTTTGGAGTTGAAGTGTGGACCTCTGCAGCAATTGTGTGTATATTAATCGCTATATTTAAATTATTTTTCTTAGCTATCTCCACTGACTTCGGTGGGAATAGGTTGGGGACAGTTTCAAATATCCCTTAGTTTAGTGGATTTAAATCACTGGATTAGTATTTTGGGAAGCTTCACAGCTTCAGTGAGGGTGGGATGGAAGAAACATCAAAAAGCAACAGATGGTTTCATGCTTAAACCCTCCAATCCTTCAAGGAGAGTATTCCCTGCTTCCTGCTGAGCAGAACATGTTCTTGGTGTCTCTCTACATTCAAGTAGTGAATTACTGGTTGGCTTTCTGGGAATAGAAAAACCGTGTGCAAAGCTAGGCCTGAGTAGGCAAATACATAAAATAATTGGGAGAAACTAAGGATTAAACTGATGACCCATCCTAAATGCTGAAGGTGTACTTTGGTGACTAGTTCACACTCTGTTACCATTGGTACCAAGTTAGACAATGCTTGCAGGTTGCATTTTACAGCCTGCACACAGCCTAATGCTTGTTTCCAAAATAGAAAAACTGTCTCAGTTTTTTCTTTAAAAAGAAAAATGACAGATGGCAGGTGGGGACTGAATTTTTAATACTCACAAAGATCAAGTTGGTGTTTTAACATCTTCCTCTGCTTGAAAACTTGTTTGTTACTTGTTCTGTGTAATAGTGTATCTGGAGAAGTGTTACACAGAGATTAGGATGTATCTGGGGTTTGAAGGAGGTTTCTTTGTCAGCTTGTCTGCCTCCCCACTCTCCTCTGACAATGTTTGTGCATTAGTTACCCATATCTGGGGAAGAGATATTGTCATGGTAACTTTTTCATCCTTTTTTCAGCTGGACTGCTTTTGGAGGGGTTGGGGCTAAATTATATACACATTTTATTTAAAGCTGATGGGTTGCCTTCTGCTGATAGCAGGAGAGTCGTGTATGTTGTGAGCTGCTGTTACATGCATAGTAATTTAGTCATCTGCCAGTTAATCTTGAACTTGTCTAAGTGTTCTTCCTTTTTCTCTTTATGAGTCTCTCTCTGGAAGAGATTTCTGATCTTGTGAAATTATGTTTTTTCTTCTTATTAAAGCAAATGTTCTCAGCTCTTCAGAGCTGTAACATCTCTTTATGTAAAAGATGTAACCATTTACTTCTGTCATCAGAAAAAAAAAATTCAAAATGAGAAATAAAGGGCATAGTCTAAAAAAAAATTGATCTCTGTTTCATGCTGCTGAGATAACAATGGTTTCAGCTGATTGTGTACTGAGAGTTATACTTGGAATGACAAACATGGTTTAGAGGTCAGTGTTTGGAAATGCATGCAAACACTGCTGTTCAGATCATAGAAATACAGAGAAAATCAGTGCACTGAAAGTACAGCAGTGTTAGGGTAATTGCAAGAATATGGAGTCTTATCTCACAGTATTTGGAGTTTATTTCCTCCGTTTTATTTTGAATTACAAAGACAAATTGCTTAGCATATCCAGGCTACTATTTTTAATGCTAGTCAACCCACAGTCAATATGAAACTTGACTCCCCACCTCGACCTTTAGTTCCCTCTTTTCCCTTTCTTTTTCTAAAAAGTAGTGTGAAGTGACTGTCTGCCTTCTTGGGAGCACCTCCCAGAACCCTGCTGTGTAGTTGTTAAGCCACTGCAATACTTTTCAGTGAGACAGAAATTGGGGTCTTGTGTAAGGTCCTCTGAGCCCTTTTGTATCCTTCCTGGCAGTTTCCAGTCCCTTTCTTTGAGCCTGCTGGAGACACCACAAATCAGTCCTCTTCCCCTTTCCTCTGGGATTTCAGTCAGAAGCAGAACTGTAAATAGATTTACTATTGAACAAGACAGCCAAGTTTTGAATATTGATTTTTCATACTTTTTTCTTTACATGTTTCATTATGTGCATCGTCTAAGGCAAGCATTTGCTGCTGTTGGAAGCTGACACTCAGCAGAGTGACGTGGCCATACAACCCTCCAGAGGTCCCTTCCAGCCCTCACTGTTCCATGATTCTGTGAGGTTTGATTGCAGCTCCTGTGCAGCCCCGTGGCACAAACACACCCTCGAGTTCCTGCCCATGGGGTGTGACCCAGTGTGCCAACGCGGTTCTTTGGTTGGCTGTGCACAGATCAGTGGCCTTTTGTGCAGAGAGGAGCATCCTGGATGCTGTGGGAAAGAGCATTCAGGCTCTGTTCTTTCAGTGCTGCTTCAGGAAAGCCAAATTGGAGTCCAGTCCTTGCTTTCATGGTGCACAGACATTCTCATGCCCTCCTAGAAGATGGTGTTTTTCTTGGGGACTTACAAGCTAAGCCTTCCTTGCAGCACTGAAACCTGCAGCAAAGTGCCTTTCAGAAAGAAAAGGAGAAATAGTGAGATGGATTCCATAAGGTCAAGAAGTCCTTTGAAGAGAGCTGTGTGCTGGCACAAGAAAAATCCTTTCCTCAAGAGACTACAGCAATCATGGGAGCATTTGACTATTTCTCTTATGTGAGAGGCAAAGCTACTTCTCGTGCATTTGGGATCAAAGGATTCTTTTTCCTACTCTGGAAATAGCGTGCTTCTGCTTTTGTTTCCAGATTGAAGTGCAGCTCGATGGCTTTTTTCGTGTTCTCCTGGTTATGCTGCTGCTATGTGATCTTAGCTGCTATAAAATTTAACAAAAACCTAAGTTCTCTTTGAAGTGAGACTGAGGTTAAGTGTCTGGATCAGATACCCTTCTGTAATACTCCTCTATTGTTTTACTGCCATCCTTTTATATTCTCATTTTCCAAGTGTTAGGGAAATAACAGTTAGATATTGGCAATGATAGATATAATGATAGATACTAAGAGATACTAATGAAATCCTAGATCCTACATGAAGCCCTTGGAAACACCAGTTACCAGAATTTTTGGCTTCAGGGATCTTGAAACGTGGAATCTCAGGATCCTGGGGGTTGTTTTTATTGCACAGCAAAATGCAGAAACAGATGTTTCACATGGTACTTTAGAGACTGGCATGCATCCTGAGACAGGGTTTGTTTTGAGTTTTGAGAACTTCTACTACAAAGTAGAACACTGAAAAATATTGCAGACTTCTTAGGAAAAAAACTTGCTCTCGGGGAGGCTGCACCTAGGTTTCCTGTCTATTTCTGGCCATTTAAAAGTCATTATTTCTGATTTTTGGAATTTGGTAGGAAGTTTTGGGGTTTATCAGTCTCACCTCTTGGGAAAGTTTGCTTATTTTGCATCCTTTAAATATTAACTTCTGGAATCAGCACTTGAAAATCAGTTTTTTCATACTACATTCTGCAAAACTGAGTGGTACCTAAGCCTTGTTTCATATTTTTGACCAAGATTTGTACTATTTGTCGTCTTCATTGGTTCATTTTGCTGCAGCAGTAAGGAAATTTGAAATTGATTGCTGTCTGAGCCATTTTGTGTATAAATTAATAAATTCAGAGAAGATAGAAGGTAATGGAAAAGCTTCCAAAGAACATAAGTAGGTGCAGCCAATTTGTGACACACTAATGATTTAGTACCACAACGACTCCAACCTTTTGGGAGCAACTGCTCAGCTGCAGTATTGACTTTCATTGAAATTTCGGAAGCTGTCTGCCATTAACTTTCACTTTTTACATGATGTATATTGCCACAGTTTTAAGGGCTGGATCTGAAAAGGAGAGGGAAAAAAACCCCATTTACTAATGTAACAACTCAGCACTGAATTTGTCACCAGTGCTTCAAGGCCCAGCTGTAAACAGGGCTTTTGAAAATAAGAGAAACTATGTAGAAAGCAGGAGAGATTTTACCTTTTTTTTTCATTTCCTACTGAGGAGGGAGAGCAAATTGGTACACAGCTAAGCTGTCAGCTTCTGCTTGCAAATATTTAGGCTTCTGTGCTTTGATTTAAGGCCCTGTCTGTGTGTAGTTGTTCCTGTAGTAGTATTTGTGCCACTGTGAAAGCAGCCACCCTCCTCCACTTGCAGCACTGTGAGAATGTAGGGTTTGTGCTGGTGGAACTTCATTACAATTCAGGCTATGTACAAGCAGAGCCTCTCAAACCCACAGAGCTGCATCATAGCCATCGGTCACTTTAAGAAAAAGCAAACCAAAACTGTGTCCTTGACTAAATAGACCAGGAAAACTCTGAAGTGTAGCCCAGCTTTTCTGTTGTGCATCCTTACAGACCAGGATGCCCTGCAAACCAGGTCCATCCTACTGAATTACCACTTCATGTCCTCTTAAGTGAGCATAGAGCAGCTTCCTTCCCTGCTATGAATGCTGAATAATTACCTGCATAGATATAAAATATGTGAGGTGAGTTTTTTCATTTCAGAGTTAAATATTTTTGGTTTTGTTGAGACTCTCTCCTGTTCCATGTGCAAGTTCTTGCAAATGGTGGGGGTTTTTTGGGTTATACTCAGCTCTGAGTGTTCTTACTCCCTCTTTCCCCCAGTTCTCTCCAGTTGTGAATCTGGTGCTACAGGACTTCATTGATTTCTGCCCTCTGGTAGTTTGTCCTTGTATGTGGTTTTGCTCAGCACGACATCTGTGTCTTTGCAGCTGATGAATTCTGGTGGAGGCCACATGCACAGAATTGTTCCCGTGGTGGGGGAAGGGGTCACCAGAGCCACTGCAAATATTCTGCACAAGGCTCTGGCATTAATTCTGCTGATGGGAAATGTATTAATATCTCCTGCTGAAATGTGATATTAATGTTTTTGCTATGTGCAAGTGGATGATTGGATTGTCTGACATTTAAAAATTCCTATTTATTGCAGCTCTCAAGTTTGCAAGCTGCTGTTTGAGTAGAGTACATGGGTGGATGTATCCTGTTTGCATTTCTAATGGAGTATTTCATCCTACTGGATAATATTATATGTGAAAATAATCTTTAGCACAAAATCTACACTGTCTGTTTGACTTCTTTTCTTTTTTCATCAAGGTAGATGTTGTCTGTATGACCTTAAAAAAAATCCTTATCTCATAAAAGAAAATAAATGCCTTTTAGTCACATTACAAGGGAAAATGGTTCTGTTTCCTTGATCGGACTCAACACAACATCTTTGAAATTAATCTTGAAAAGTTCTCTGATTGATCTGGCTTTTTCTAGGTCACTGAGCTATATTTCCAAAGTGTTTATACAATCTATTGGAATCAATAAACAATTTAAACTGATGTAGCTGCAGAATGTTTGCAAGTCCCAGGGAAAATTGAAAGTATGACAAAGAATACAGCTGCAGAAGTTTATTTCGTTTATCAGGACAAACAGTCATTGAAATGAAATGACTTTCCTTTGAACACTGCAGTATGATAGTGACACCTTAATCACATAAATAAGTAGCTGGTCATTTTAAAGAGTTGTTATTGGTGATTTTGGGCAAATGGAATCCCTTTATTTATACTCCAAGAAGCTGTGCTATAAAGCCTGTTTTATAAAGTATTTCCAATAGGAGAGTTAGGATATCATAAAAAGGTGTCACTTCAGATTATAGTTGTTACATTTCAGGCATGATTTTATTTTAGTTTGTGTTTCAGTTGGTAAATATTAACATTGTACTTTAAACGTGAATTAGACTCTGTAGTTGTTGCTAAAATTAGACAATAAAAATACTAGAAAAGCTAATTAAAAAGAAGCTGATACCATTTTTAATCACACTTAAGAGTTTTTTGGTTTTTTTTTTTTGTTGGTTTTTTTTTTGGTTTTTTTGTCAGGTAGAANGTTGGGGGTCTGTGTGAGTGGCCAACATTTGTTATACCACAGCGCACACTAGTGGATTGAGCCATAAAATCACCTGGAGAAAGAATTCAATAGCTCTTGAATTAAGTACTTAAATCTTCTTCTTGCACACATAGCCATGTATTTTCTAACTGAATACAATAGCAGGCTAGGTTTTCTTTTTTTCCCCGAAAGTAAATACATTTATCTCCAAGGATATTTGTAAATTTACGATTAATAAAAATGATCTGAAATCTTACATACGAATTTCATAAAATTTATTTCCCAAAGGCAATCTATTCCAACTTCTCAGAGCAAGCAACCTGAATGTTGGAAGAACAGCAGCTGCTGTATAAATAAGAGAAAATGCCATGACTTCATGGCTCTATCTTTTATTTGTCAGAGGGGAAATGACTCACTCTTACAGCATCTAGGATGCAGATTTTCAAACGTGCATTTCAGAGGTCCTTTAATATCAGTAAATGTTGTAAATTCTAATGGGAAGTCATAAGATGCTGCTACTACTGCAGCCCCTTTGCTCACCTCTCTTCTTTTAAAAAAAATAAAGTGTTTTTTTCAAAACACAGGTGGTGGTAGAGCACATGCATTGTGCAGTACATCAAATGAGGTTTGGCTGCATTAGGGAAATGAACATTCCTTCCTGCCTAAGGGACTCAGACTCCTGTTTCTTTAAAGGCAGTGCTTTTCTCCCCTAACAAAATTCAAACACCGTTTTACTTTCTTTTAGAAGAAGTTATGTGAGATCTCTTAGTGCGACAGATTGCTGGATTCTAGTATGCAAAAGAATTGTACAGTATGAATTTACCATACATGCTCTTGGGTTTGGAATGAATTGTAAAATTCTCAGGACAGTAATATGAATGTTAGAGCCAAGTTGGTGAAAATTCTTGCCTGTAATGATCCAAGGATAAACAACAATAAAATCATTTTAGAAATATGGAAATACATTCCCCTATAGATTATATGCTATATGCTTCCAATATTGTGTCATTTCTTGGCACCATTTTGAAGAAAAATAGAAGCATTCTCAAGTAAATGAATTGATTTAAAGAAACTAATAAATAGGCTGAAAACACTGGAGCTGTTTAGAACCAAGAAAGATATTTTGGAAATACAAGCAGCAATAATTGAGTCCAAATAAGTTGCTTAGACAAAAAGAAAATAGAAGAAGGTTACTCAAAAGCAGAGAACTGGTCACTTTCTAGTTATATTTCAGTCACTGTCTCTGCTAATAAAAAGAATGATCCAAAAGATTGCAAAGAACTCCAATGCCCTGCCTGGAGACTTCAAGGTAATGTGGCACTTCCCATTTTCAGGATCCTGCTTCCATTAATTTTAACATTGCCAGGCTGCTTGTTTTGTACTGAAGCTTTCTCTGTGTACTCGCTTTGTTCTTTTTGGAAGGAGCTGGGCAGTTCTTTAACTGTATTGAGATTTCTGGAGGTTTGGTGAAGGTGAACTGAGCCAGACACGATCAGGCTGGGGATTTGAAAGTGATAGACTGGATAATGCAGGGAATGTGATGAATTGGAGAGGAGAGGGCAGAAGAGCTGGCAGCCCCAGTCCCTGCACAGAGCAGTGTGGAGTCTCAGGGTTCAGAGTCTCGCTGTTTCTCCACTGCAGCAAATTTGGGCAGCTACCAAAGCCATGTCAGTGTTCCTGGTGCTCCTGATCAGCCAGGGAGGGAATGGCTGCTCTGGCTGCTGTTCCCCAGCTCAGATTGCAGTGCCTGCTCTGCCAGCTCCCAGCTCGCCCCGTGCTCACATTAGCATGGTACCACAGCATGAACTCTGATTTTCCTGATGCAAAGTCAAGCTCTCAGAGCTTAGGAAGCATCGAAATGAAGATGCCCAATCTTCATTTGGTGCTCTGTTTGTTTCCAGTGTGATGAGCTTATGTAAGGAAGCATTTCATAACTTTCCCCCAATTATTCTTTCCTTCTATTAATGTCTCCTTTTAAAAACCACATTTTTTAAATGTAATAACATGTGGTTGGCATTTAAACAATCCTATTCTTAAAATCTGAGTTGCCTCCCTTAAGAGATTCAGAACAACTATTGTTCTGAAATTTCTGCCAGCTTCTGAATTCGCTGAGAAGGATGAGGGCTTTTTTTAGTAAATTGGAAAAAAATGTGGTCCAAAACATCAAAGGATAAAATCCAAAAGTAGCTGTTTGTTTTAAGTTACTCACACCAAGTAAGCTACATGGTTTTTAATATTAAAAAAAAAAGAAAACAAAACAAAACAAAACAAAACAAAAAACCAACCAAACAAAAAAACCAGAAGAAAAACCAAAAAACAAAACAAAACAAAATCTTAAAGTGCAGTTCCTCTTGTGAAAGAAAGACTGAATTTGCAGGTTTTTAGCTCTATGTGTTTTCCAGTTTGCATGCATTGGAGTTACCTTCCTTTTGATTTATTCCAGTGAAAAGAACTTCACGTGTGCAGTACTTCCTGTAAAGAGAGGCAAATGAAACCTGATCACTGGGAACAGTATAACTTTTCTGTTCTGTACGGACCACACAAACATTACAGAAATATTACTCAAGTTACAAAATCATCGACATTTTCTGTGTTTTGCATCTTCTCTTGCATACTGTTTATGCACTGCTTTGAAATGTTTCTTTACTTGTACCCAAGAGGAGAAAAAGAATCAAATCTAAACATTGTGTGTGTTCCAAATAGAAGGAAGTAATGCATGCTTCATAATTAAAAGGAAAAAGAAATCTGAATCAATGAGCTTTTCAACAAGAAAATATTTCTTCACTTTGTTTTTTCTCTCCCTCTTGCAGATTTAGCACTGGTTGGCCTTCACCAGCAAATGGAGATGAGATCCATAAAAGAGTGAAAAATATTTTAAGGACACACAGTGCTAGACAGCGCCTAATATTTGTAAGTTTGACTGCAAACTAAATCCTTTCTCTTCTCCAAAATGGCTGAAAAAGAGAACTGTGCCTACAGTCTTGAATTTATTGTAATGTTGTCCTTTGAGATAGCCTTGATTGTAGAAATATGGATTGGGTGTGTGAGCTGGACTGGTTCACACTGATTTCAGAAGCCTCCTTATCTTCAGCCTTTGTGGGTAATGGTACAGGCAGCCCTCTCGTGGCTTATTTAGGGCAATCATAGTGGGGGTTGGGCTTTTTAATATTCTGATTCTCCACTTCCAATTTAACCAACAAATTTTACAGATGTGTAGAACATCAAGGCTTAACATGTGCAGCTGCACATCAGCAGCTGCATGTATCCAGCTGTTTCTGGAGCTAATATTACTCTTCAGATGTGTGCTTTTTTCCCCTTAATTACCTGGCTTTCAGTGAACAGAAATCTCATTGTCTAATGAGATTACACCTGGGAAGAGAATATTTTACCCTTGATGAAATTTTGAGGTGTGGTTTTAGACAGACAAAGTTTTTTCTTATTGTGATTTTGAGAAACAGTTTCTCCAAAAATGCCAGAGCATTGTAGCACCTGAATAACAAGATTGCTCATCTGCAGAGAACTTAGAATCTTGAGTGTGAGGTGAGGCAAAAGAAAGGTAAGATAAAAAGGATGTAAGGATGAGAGATTATTATGATATAATGATCATAATGATGATTATGATACAAGATGATTAGGAGCTCTGGCAATCTAACTCAGAAATCTTATTGATGAGTTAGAAGAGACATAAGTCTCCCAAAGTGAAGAAAGGCATCTTTTTTTGCTTCAGTTTCTCTCGTGGTAAATGGAATGTTGACAGAAATCTGCTTTTGAATGTTGGTGCCATTTTGAGTTGCTACTGTCCCCAGCTGTGCTCCTTTCCCCTCGGCTGCAGTTCCCTGGGTGAGCGGGAAGTGGGATAAAAAGTGTGGGAGCCCTGCTGTGCCCCCTCACATTCCCCACAGCAAAGGCAGGTGCAGCAGTGCTGTGCTGGCTGGGATGGAGGGATGGCTACAGGAAACCCATGGCAGTTTGTTGATCCACTGCTGCAAGACAGATTGAAGAACATCTCTCTTCACTCTGAAGTTATTTATTTCTTTGTTTGTTTGTTTATGTCCCCAGATTCAGCCCCGTTGGGCAGCTCATTGTCTCACCTCATTCTCGCTTAATCGGGTTCTTTTCTTGTTTCTGTTCAGTCTTCATTTTTAGCTTAGTTGTGGTTTTTACTTTAAACTCAGAAAAACCTTTTCTCATGCACTGCTTGATCTAGTTCATGCTGTACCTCCCTGAGTTTGTATGTGAATGTTACGATTTTGTGAGCTGCTGCCTCTCAAACAGAAGATGCCCATGACATTTTTCTGTGTTCCAGCCACTCAGAATGGGTACAAATCACGTCAAATGCTTCCCTGATGTTTCAATGAACTCAAGATAACAAACTGGATTTCCTGACAGTCCAGCACCTACACTTAATGAAAGCTTGCACAGCTTGGACTATCTCCAGTGGTTCTTGACTGCTTTCCTTGAACAGTAGACCATGAGTTTATGATAAGGAGATTGGATGATTGATTCTGTGGTCTCTCCATATAGTCAAAATGGCTCTGCAAACATTGTGATGGAATTCCTGAATTGTGGCCCTTTCTGTTGGCTTTCTCTCAGAGCACCTTGTCACTTCCAGGATCAAACACTTGCTGAATCCTCACAAGGATTAATAATCAGAGATGATGCTTTTTCCTCTTCTGTTGGAACTTTGTGATTCTGCCCTAAAAAATCCCTCTATCAGGGTATTGGGTCTTTAATTACCAACCTGGTCAAACCAGTGCTGCCAAAGGACCATTCTTCTCACTCCATTTTCTTCCACTGAGCAAAAGGAAGAGAAGGATGCTACAGAGAAGTCTTATGGTGGTTGATAGTTGTGTAGAGCTGTCTTGGGAAAGCTGTGCTAACAGCAGCTGACCTGATTATAGAAAAGAAAAAAAAAATATCAGTTCTCCTTGCAGTGAGTGCTGTAAAATACACCAGGATTGGCTGTGCTTCCCCACTTGGCCCAAAATCTGGGCTGTGGTGTTGCACAGTGGATGGCTGAGGTAAATGGGTCATCTTGACAGAGGGAGTAGTGAAGCAGGTGTATTGGCAATGTGGTCAGCAGATTCTGGCTGCAACCTAGATCCTCTTCAAACTTTGAAAGGTTAAAAAGGATCTCTTATTCAGTTTCATTCCAAAGAGCCTAATGTTAAATAACCATTCCCAGAAGCATCCAGCTCTGTCTTCCAAAATTTCATTTTCATAGTGCTCTGTAAAAATAGTGTGACTGGAGCTCTGCAGCAGATTCCTTGGGGTGTCCAGTGTACCTTTCTGCTGTGACATTCTGACAGTATCGTAATGTTTTCATCTTTTTTTTTTTTTGTTCAGAACATAATTTGCCAGAGGCAAATGCTGCAGAGTTTTATTTGCCACTGTACCCCATTTCCTCTTCAGTGCTTTGTAGTCTGTGACTGCTGAAGGAAGAAAGCTTTCCTGTTTACAAACACACTTATTACCTTGTACTTCACCACAATAAATTCTCACAGGTTTTTCCTCATCCATATGCTGCTGTTCAGCTTGCTCTGCATCTTATTGCCATCTACCACTATATTTATTGTCTTTTCTCCCAGTTCTGTGTTACCAGCAAGTGTGATTATTTTTACTGCAGTCTTTTTTCCAATTATTTCTCCTATAGCATGAAAGATGGCTTTGTTTACTAATCCTTACAGCAATTGACTTGTGCTGAAAGCATCACTTAATATCACCCCTTAAGCAGGGTCTTGGCTCTTCAGAGCAGAGTGAACATGATGGTGTGTGCTGGAATTTCTACCTCATTTCAGGTAGCAACTGGCTCCCTCCACATGGGTGTTTTGTTTCTTTCTTACTTAAGAAGGCAAATATGGGTTAATTAATGTCTAGATAACATTTGGAAGGTAAAACTGCATTGTAGCAACTGAGAATACCTGACTGAAGGGTCATTAAGTGTATCAGATTTTTTTTTAACATTCAGTAAGCATGTACTCAACCTTGGATATGAAGCTGAAGAATTCAGATGTGTGGAATGCTTCTACCTGGTAAAACACATGAAATGGATAACACATAAATGGATAACATAGTAAGTTTTAGGTTCTTTTTCTCCTTTTCTGCAAGAAACACAAAAGCAGTGAGCAGCAGGTCTCATAGCATTTTGCCAGCATGTTTGTTGGGGGTTATTGAAGCTTGTGCTGTCTGCATAGTTCTCCAGATCTACACTGTCTAGAAATTCTTTCCTGTTTATTACCTGAAAATTATTAGCTGAATTGTACTGAACTTAATTAAAAGTGTTCATAAATGGCATTTGGCTCATTACACTTCGTCCCTTTCTCCCCCAAGAAATGTAAGCACTTTAATAGTCCTCTAAATGGAAAGAAAGTATTTTTGAAATGAGATCATTGTAATCAGAAACCAAGGTAATGAGAATTTGATTTCTGGGGTTTTTTTAGGATGATTTACCTCAGAGAAGAGAACCTTCAGATAATACGCCCTTAAGCGTGAGCGAGCTGCGGAGCAGGTATGGAGCTTTCCTCTGAGCAAGACAAACAGCCATACTCAATATTGCCTTTTACATTTAGCTAAAAATTTCTCTTCCTATTTTGAGCTTTGTCCTGGATTGCACAGGAAAAACGTTTCTGTGGGAATTAGTCATACCAAGCTTTTTCACCTAAAAGCAAAATACAGAAAGCAAAATACAGTTAAATATAATGATGCCTTTGATGTTGTTTGGCACTGTGTCAGTATAGTCTTCATAAAATGCTGGGTTTGGAACTGGGCTTGGCTATCAAAATGGTTCTTAGGCAGAAGTTTTTGGAATTTGTCAACCAGAGAGCAAATATCTTCTAAAATAATCACTTGTTTATATTTTTTTTTAACTATGGCAATGCAAAAATTAAGCTTATTTAGTAATATGTTTTGGGGCTGGTTTTGGTTTGTTGTTTTGTTTTGTTTCGTTTTTTTGAAACAGATATTTGAAAAAGAGAAGCATTTTCCAAAAATTGCAGCAAATAGTATAATTTAGTGATTCAGCATGCCATATTTCAGAACCTGTCTTGGAAACCTGAGGTCTTAAAAACCTAGTTTATGTAGGTTAATTACTCTGTGTACTCCTCACATACATGACCAGGGTTTAATTTGAATAATTTACTTATAAGATACCGATTGGATTGATTTTAATGACTTCTGTAATAGAGGTTACCAATATTGATATTCTCTGTGTATGCACACAGTATTTTGTACAATGTTTTGGGTACCTATTGGAGGAAAGTTACTCTTTTTTGGGCTCCTATGGCATTTCTGGTTTTCTTTATATTAAGGGAGAAGTTGTAGAACTGTGGTGCTGTATTAGTGGTTGCCATTAGGAAAGAAAAAGTTTTATTTTGATAATTGAATGTCATACACTGTTTTCTAACAAAAGCGTCCCAAATCACCACTGTCCTGAAAGGGGGGGTATTTCAATATGGGTACCATAGCAAACTTCTGCTTGAAATTTAAAAGATCTAAGAAGTTCATTTATGATTTGCTAGCTTTTTTTTTGAATTCCTGTGATTTGTAATCACCTCTGTGCAAGGGATTACTCTGATTTCCATATGGTTGTGAAGTTGCTGCTGCAGGGGTGTCTTCTGTGGGTGTGCTCACTCCTGTATTCTGTGTAGCCTTTCTGCTCCCTTATCCTTTGTCCTGACAGCTGGGGCAATTAAACTGTGTAAGATGTGTTTGTGAGAGAGAAAGTGCAAGTTTTTGTTTTGAGGCAGCTTTGGGACTTTGAGATTTATGCTGAAACTGCAGACCATGAAAAAACTGAAAAACAAACCCTAATCCTCCCGAATCCTGAAGTGATGGGATATGAAACGTGGCACTCAGGCTGGGAGAGGACTGCTCCTTGGGTTTAGAGGTTGGCAGCACTGGGGGTGAGGCATAAAGGACTGGAGGACAGTCAGATTGCTGAGTGTTTGCCACAGGGCTCATAAACAGGATACAAGGACAGAGACAGAGTTCATGGAAGGACAGGGGGCTGTCGACCAAATGCTGGCAGTAAAGTGGATGGATGATTGAAAACCACTGGGAGTAAGGAAAAGGTCTGTGTTTTGTGAAATATTTAGTATATGATTCACTCAGAAAAGAACTTCTGGGACTCTTAAAGGAGATGTATGAGGGAACAAAAGCATATGACAGGTATTTCAGAGCAGGGAGTTGCGTGCAGAAATCCTGCTGTTAATATGATTTGTGAGTGTAATTCCCAGATTGCTTAGCTCACGTTGTCAGCTGGTTTCCAGTTGAGACAGGAGAGGGACTTCCCTAACTTAGCTGTGGCTTTGTCCAGGTATCTCATACACAAGGGCTGGCTAATGGAAATACAAACACACACTCCTCCAAAAAGAGAAGGGAAAATTAAGTTTATGTCTTTGTCAGTACCAGAATAAGGAACTTAGAGAAGTTACTCTTGGTTTTTGAGTCTTTACTGCAATGAAAGTGGTTGGATTTTGAGTGTCTCTAGGTAAATTCAGCTTTTAGGAGAAGAAAAGGCGAGCACAAGGCTGCTGCTGGCAGTGGATTCCAAGGAAAAGAGTGACAGAGCTGTTTGTTGTATGGTTACAAGTGCTGTGCCTGCTTGTTGGGCTGAGAATTCTCCATCAGAAGTGAGGTACCACGAACTGCAGGACAGAGGAGGTGAAACTGCAGTTGTTGATGAGTCCCCAGGGCATTGACTTGTCTGCATTTGACACAGGCCTGTATAACTTCTCCACTGATTTTGTTTGGTAGGTTGGTTTCTTTGTGTCCCAGCTGTGAAGCACTTGGGACAATAAACAGGTTTAAATTTGCTCCATGCCATTGACTGACCTTAAATGATGGAACCTTTTTGAATAAGTGTGAAAGTGGCCTTGCTCTCTTTTTAATATTGGAGCTACTTGTTTTATTTGGTGTAGGTTGGCATCACCCTAATATTTGAATGTAGGAAATTTAAGTGCAAAAGCTGCTCTTTCTTTTATTTTCCATGGGACAGTGGAAGCTTAGAGATCCTACATCTTCCTCTTCTTCCCCTTTTCCATTCTTTAAGTGAAACCCTTGTGTTTTGATGCAGCTGGACACACATATTCATGGATTTGACATGAGGTTTCTTTCCATTTTGTCACATGTTGCCAGATATTAACTTGAGGATGAAGGTTTAAGTACTGGTTTGATTGTAGAAGACACTATCATTAATAAATGACATGTACATAAGAAACTGTAAAGCTTCCCTGTGAAATGTAATCCATTTCCTAAGTGAAGATGGTCACCTTAAGCTTCACATTTCCAGTTTCATTTCCCAGACTGAGAACATTTGCAAAAGGCTGGATATAACTCAGTCCTAATTTTTAAGTGTCTTAAGTGCCTAAATCTCTGAGCAGATGTGAAAAATGTCACCACGGCTGTAATTTTTTTCTGATTATTTTTGAGCTTCTTGTTTCATGCTTTATTCCAGGGAAATTGCTCATTTAATTATGTGACACAAACCTTTGTTTTGGAAGCATCAAGAGGAAGCAAATAGTCGTGATGTTTAGATATAAACTGTGCAGATTTGTCAGTGTTTTGTAATGATTTTCAGAGTATAAATTTCACTTCATAGATCTGGGAAATAATTTCTGAAAGGAACTGAAAGATGAGCCTGTGTTTGTGTTTAGTATTAAAACAGTGGCACAGAAGATGGGGTGGGGAAGGAACACTGGATTGCCACTATATCAAAATGTATTTGGTCGAAAACTTAATCCAAGATGCTTCTGATAGAGCATTTTACAGCTGCAACCACACTAATTTAATATGCCCCTGATAGATTGTCTTCATATTGAAATAGCTGCTTGTGGTTACAATTTCACCTTCAAAGGACACAAAAAATCCTACTGTGTTGCTCTTGCCTAGTCACACAGCCTGCAAAAATACAGCAGAATTACTGCAGGTTCTCTGAAAATTAATTCTATTTGGGGAACATTGCAACATGTACTGAGGTAAATGGGGGAGGATTTGTGTGAAGGAATAACATGGGGGGGGGGGTCCCATTTCTTAAAAGTAGCTGCAGTGCAGTTTTTATTTTGGTTTGTGAAAGGTGATCTGTGCTTAGCAGCTCTACATTGGTATTTCTACTGCTTTTGTGCCACTGATTCCTCTTCCATGTCTAGACTTGATCATTGTTTCTTGTCTTCTTTCCTCTGACAGTTCTCCAGTGCAGCAGAATGCTCCTGTTCACTTGGATAATGGTGAATATTGGCCTGGTCCTGCAGCTGTGTACAAAGAGAAGCCTCACAGAGCAATCTTTGAGGAGAGTCTCGCAAAAATATACGGAAACATGTACCAAAGAACTGCTGGTGCTGTTCCACACCAGGAAACACATTCCTGAAAGCAACTCACCTGAAAACACACAGTACAGAGTATTTGTGACTAAACCTATTTTTATATAACAATATTTGTACTCTGTTTTTTAAGGTGTCATTATGGTTGGGCAGGGTTTTGGAGAAATGGGGGTTTGGGCTGGGTTGACCAAAGGAAATGATTCACATCCACCCCCAAAAATGAAACAAGAAATCCCTAACAAAAAAATCCCCTCCACAGTTAAGCAAGACGGTGTTGCTCCTTTGAGACTCTGAACAGAGTCATTTGAAAGCTAATAGGTCTGCTGGACATTCCTGTCTGACATCAACTCAAGTTTCAGCTGCAGCCAGTTCTTATTAAATATCTAAATCTATTTAGCCACTTAAACAGAATTGGTTGAAGAAGCAATGTGTCCTGGTGGTCAGAGAGGGGACCTAAAGGGGAAGGTGAATGTGAGTGTTGGTTTAAAAGTGACTCAACTGGGACTAAGAGAATTGTTTCCTAGAAAATTGCCTTTGAATTGTTCATTTTGGAGAAGGGCACACTGGTACTATAGGACCTATAGACTCTGGTACTACAGGATTTATGGGCAAGTATTTGAAGTGGTTTTGAGCACCTTTAGCCACAAGTGTTCTAATACTGTGAGATTTTAAAAGAAAACCACCCAGCCCAGCAGCCTTTGTGTCAGATGAAAGGTGATCTTCACACAGCCTTTGCATTTGAAAGCTTCCATGTTCTCCTGAATGCAGCCATGACATTTGCCAATACACTTGTCATTTTAAAAAATATGAATAAGAAAGGAGTGTGCAGGGGGAAAGACCAGAGCTAGTCAGCAAGCTCCTTGTGTTCTGTACAGGCCTTCTGAAATTCCTGCATCACAATCCCACCTAATTTGGAGCCTGTCCTTCCCAGTCTGCTGGGATCCTGTTGGCAGAAATGACTTCGTTTTTGCTAAAGGCCACCAAATGTTCATCAGCAGTTCGATGCTCTCCCCAGGGATGGAACCTTTTCAGCCTTGCACTGAGCAGATCCCACATTAACAGACCAGGGCAAATTGCCCATCCATTGAAAAGCTGAATGTTTTAAAAGGGCAAGAGTGTCCATCTCCTACTTCCCCTCAGAATGCGGAAAAAAACAAATGTCTGTTGTGGCTGCCTCCCTATCTGAGCGAACAGAGTCAGCTCCAGCGATGCCATTTTACCTGTTGTGATTAGATAAAGGATAAAGTTAGCAGTGCAGATGGCACAACATATGACTGGAACCTGCCAGCATGCCTACATAAACAAAAAGTTGGTCTATTCTGCCTTCCCTCCCTTAATGCTGAGACAACATAATTGATTTGAGAAAGCAGTTGGTGAGCGATTCCGCTGGTGGGAGAGCACGTGGAAGGGCTCTGTGCTGCTGTTTCAGGCAAGGGCACTCTCAGAGGAAGTGTCTCACATACAGACATTTCTATTCCTCGTAACTGTTGAAGCAGCTGAAGTGGATTAGCACTGATAACTTCCTGTGCCTGCTGCCATTTAGCACATCAGAGCTTTCAGAGGGCATTAGTTGCACAGGCTCATGCTACGGAGAAGTGCCCAGTCACTCTGTGAGGTAGCAGGACACTCTTGTTTTGCAGAAGTGAAAAGTAAAACTTGCCCAAGCTGTGCCCCTGAAGGCATGGAGGCCACGGAGGGTTGTGCTACCAGGACCTGGTATTCACTGGGCTCTCCAGTGACCCCATACTAGTCCACAAAGGAATAGTTTTCTTTCTGCTCAGAGGAGTAGCTCTGTTGAAGTAGATCCTAAATAGGCAGGGCAGATTCTGAGAGATACTTTCCAAGCTTTTGGTGTAAAATTAATCTGTTGAAACCTGAAATTTTTTGCAGTTTCCTGTACGTGTTTGAGCCATAAGATTCAGTGCTGATCTCCTGGAATCCTGCAGTTTTCATTCAACGTTCTCTGTGTATTCCCTCCCCAGTGTCACAGCTGAGTAAAAGTTAGTCTTGTGAAGATTGGCTGCTCCCCTTTGGCCTGGTCTGGCTCTGTGACATAGAAAACCTGTTTGATTTTTCCCTCCCCAACAATCCAGCAGATTTCAGTCCATTTGTTCAGCGTGTGAGAAGGCCTGAATGCTAAGGGATTGTTGTGGGGTTTGTCTGTATGTTTGCTGAAGGACACAAGTTGCCATGAATTCAAGACACGAGGGGATAGAAAGCTTGGGAGCCACTATAAAAGAGCAAGCTGGTGTTTTCAAGGGTCCAAAGAATGGCTGGAATGTATCTGCTTGATTCCCCCAGCTAAAGAAAGGAAAGCATATGGTAATGTGGCAACCTTCAGTTCTCATCAAAGATAAAAAATTTTGCAGCAAAGCTGAAAACTGGATGGGAGAAAAAAATGTCGTGATTGAATTTGGACCAGTATGAATATTCTCAGTGCAGCCTTCTTATGCAGCACAACAACAAATGGAGCAGACAGGCTCTGAGTGTGCTTGGCCCTGCTCCAGCTGGGAGGGAGATGGGTGTTTAATGTCTCTCTGAATCAGCTGCTGCAGGAGATGCTCCTCTCCTGGGTCAGAGTCATTCCAAACTCACACACCGTGATACAGCAAAGAGTGTTCTCCTCCAGCACTGTGCTGGAAATCCGGTTTGGTAAGTGGAAAACTTTCCTCTGGAATGTGACTTCAGACCCAAATTACTGTGATCTGTCCCTGTGATCTCCAAGGCACTTTGTTTTCAGAAGCATTTTCCCCTTCCCTGTTTGCTCAGGTGGCCCTACCAGCACACACAGCTCCGAGCACGGCTGCTCCTCTGCTCCTGCAGCCTGGGAGAAGGGGAGGTTCAGGCACTGAACCAACACAGTATTAAACTGTAAT
This sequence comes from Orthonyx spaldingii, assembly GCA_013397795.1. Taxonomy (NCBI): domain Eukaryota; kingdom Metazoa; phylum Chordata; class Aves; order Passeriformes; family Orthonychidae; genus Orthonyx; species Orthonyx spaldingii. Next base: position 3,287,034 of record VZTJ01001265.1, read on the forward strand.
TGTTTAGTGCACCTTGCCTTCTAATAGAATTTAAATCCCTTCTACCAAATGCAAATTTCTGGGTTCCTGAGTGGAGCTTTAAATAGCGTTTTCTGTGCTCATTCCTTATCTTTTGCCATCCACAAAGTTCTAGTGACAGTGGGATGGCATAATTCCACCCCTGTCATTTTAGCTCCTAAAGGAAAGCTGCCTACTCAAATCTGGCAATAATGGGCTGGATTAGGAGTGAATTAGTGCTTTTCTGTAGAGTCTGTGTCTCTCTCCTGCCCTCCCCAAGTTATTATAACCCACGAGTATTCTCACCAAAAGCTGTTCAGCATCCAGTGATGCTTGCAGGATGCAATCAGTGCAATATTTTAATCACTTTCATTTCAGTGAGTCAGACTCTGCTTCCTACTTGCTCCCTTCCATCTCTCCTATGAATAACTTGGTACAGTTTAGGATCTTGGGCTGGCTTTAGACAAACTGCCTGCCTGCGTTCAGTAGAAATGCAAATCCTTGGCTGAGGAGTAGCTGCTTTGGCAATCAGTCATTGACTTGATGTGAATTAAAGGCAAAAATGTCAAACTCCTTAATGATTTGCCTTATCTAAGTTTCTGACTTGTAGGAAGAGAAGCTTAAATCGCTGCAGTGAGGATGAGAAGCATAGGGATGGCTGAAGTAATGGGAACAGGTAGGAGCAGCTTTGTAAGGTGGGAAACAGTGTTTGTGCTCCAAAGCTGAGCAGCTTGGGAAGTGATGAGGGCTGTGCTTTTGATTGTGCATCACATGTTTGAATTTTACTGTTACTTCAGAGGCTGCCAAAACTGTCAGGGGAGAAAGAAATCTACCTGGAGATGTTGGGATTCTATTTTGGGGGTAAAATAACAGAACATTTAGCTCGCCTCAGTGTTAAATAGTCTTTTCCAAACTCCTTCTCATTGTTACCTCAGCTGTAAAATGGGGAGTTTGTGCTCTGTTGAAGCTTAATTAAATGACTGTGAAGTGCTTTGGGATCCTGAGGTGAATGTTAAAGGAACTATTTTATGGAAGCATGGCTGAAAAGTCCCATCTCATCTCCAGGTTACTAAAAAGGCTTTATTTTAATTCTCCCAGGTTTATTATGTTTTAATCAGACAATTATTAAACAAATCTTAATCAGATTTAATAGATTTCTATCTTGATCAGAGAAGGCTAGAAAAGATAATGAGCTGCTTTACTGCATGTGCTCTTAGGAGCTAATCTGTGCAGTTGGTATCTTGCTCAGCTTCTGTCTCCTGCATGATCTGTGTTCATATCCTCACACTGATTGCTCTTACGATATCTTTTTTTTTCTTATTTTGAATATAAATTATTTTTTTCATCCTGATGTCTTAGTCCTGTTTGCTCTGTGTACTGACCAGCACTGTTAACATCTCTCACATCATTTGTCCTCATCCTCTCCCCGGGAACAAAGGGTGAAATGTGAGAGTGGAAGATTTTGCATGGTGTGCCATGGGTTTGTCAGAACAAGTAAGTTGGAAGGAATCTCTGCCTTCCCACTCCCTGTGCAAGGAATAACTTGGTACATAATTCTGCTTTTTCCAGTCTTTAAGCTTCAAATGTTTTCTGAAACACTGAACCATGCCACAGAATTCTCAGCTTTTTAAGCAGTGGTCTCTTGCTGTATAAATCTGGTAATGTGGAATCTCTGGGTCATAGGAAAGGCCGTGGTGTTAATTGCTTCGGTGGTCATGGAGTGATCATTATCAGGATGCTGAGAATTTCTCATGAGATTTGTTTAGTAATCAAGGACTTAGAGGAATCTTTCAAATCAATGAAATTGAGCCTGGGTTCCAGTGAGAACACTTGAAGCTAAGGGAGAACAGCACTTCTAGGGCTGATCTTGAGCTGCCTCCCTGACAGAAGAGGTGTCTGGCTTAGGTGATGTCTCTGGGAGCAGCAGAGAATTGGTCTTTGCCCAGTTCCTTTCAGTTCCAACAAATGCAGCAGCGTTGTGGGAAGTGATTGAAACTCCCAATGTTCCTGTTTCCATTGCACAGGAACTATTAAGCACAAGGCCCCTTGACTACTGCTGGTTTCTGCTGCTTTCCCCATGGAATTCAAAACATCATCAACCAAAGCCCTTAAAAGATGTGGCTGTAGCTCCTTTTATCAGTGTTGGCTTGCCAAAGGCATGGAGTTTGTTCCCAGTTTGTCTTTGTGAGAAATTCTCTGAAGTGTGGTGATAATTTGTCTGGATGGCAACATAAAGGAACTGTAATCTTTCTCTTTGTTTGATCCATGTGGAGACTGTGCTTTTTCTTCGTGTGCATTTCCCTTCAATTCTGGGTGATTGCCTCTGGCCCAGCAGAGAACTCCTTGCAGCCTGAGCCATGGGGATCTGAGCTACCTCCTCGGGGAAAGGAGTTTGCTGCTGCAGAAACAACATCCCTCCTGGTTCATAAGGATTTACTGATCCTGAGGAGAAAGCACAGAAATTCTGCTCCGTGGCCAGGCCTTTGCATAACCCTGTGGAGCTGATGGCAGGGAATGAAGAGAGCTTCACAGAGAGCAGGGTGGGAGGCTGGGAGCAGGGCACACGTGGAGAGTGTTTGATGCCTGGCATGCCATGAATTATGCATTTCTGTACCACGAATTATCAGTGTAGGAAATAACCTGTGAAACTCCTGAGTAACAAAAGCACCATTTACATCACTGAGCGGTGGTGAATTCTAATGCTTGTATTTGTTTTGTTACACTGACTGTAGTTGTAGGAACTGTTTCATTCGGTATCCCAGTAGTAAACACTTGCTGAGGGGTTGCTTTCCCTGCCTGCCTTGTTTTCACCACAGTCGTCTAGTGTTTACATACATTTTAGCCTCTGTGCCATTTTTGAAGGCTTTATTTGTCTCATTTATGTTTCTGGTTTGGATAATACTTAAATATGAAATCCATCTGGGAAACATATTGTATATTCACGTCGAGGGGTAAAACCAGTTTTTAATTAAAATTTTATACAGCACTTGTATTTCACTTTGTCCTGTTTTATTATGAAACACTTCAATCTTCTTCCTAAAACACATATGTCTTGTGCGTTTCAAGATGTTCCTTGTTGCTCATGCAGAACCAGTTTGGGAGCTCTGTCAGCACTGTGCCATATGTTCTGGGCTTCATTTAGCTTCTCTGCCGTTTGTGGAGGCAGCAGATTGGATGGAATGCAGCTCAGCTCGGCTCCATTCTTCTCTTTGTAAACTTGTCAAGAGATAAAAAAAGCAGGGAGAGGGAAAACACTGAATAATACCCGAGTGAGTTGAATTATCAATAAGTTATGGGAACGTGGCCAATCAAAATTGAGGTTTCTCGTGTATTTGAGGATTTTCCTTAATTGCAGCTTTTGCAGAGCCTATAAATGGATGCATCCCTTGGTGCTGCCCAGTCTTACACCCAAAACAAGTGCTGAAGATTGAGATATAACTTGAGTAATTTGGAAATGACAAGCATGAAGTGCTGGATTTTGCATTGATCTGCTGGTTTAAATTTTAAAAAAAAGGAAGTGAGTAGATTTCACAGAATATTCTGAGCTGGAAGGGACCCCCGAGAACCACTGAGGCGAACTCTGAAGTGTGTGGCTCCTGCAGGGATCAGACTCTGCCCTCAGTGTTGTTTGTGCCAAGCTCTGACCCCTGGAGTGGGAGCAGGTGGACGTGTGGAGGGATCCTGCTCCTCTTTGGTGCCTTCTGCCTCTGTGGAGGATAACGCTCTGCTCCTTGAATGCCTGTACTGAAACGAGGAAGCTCAAGACCGATGGTGCCCTCCTGTAAAAAAAAACCATCCAAAACCCCAAAAAAGGTCATTTTTCTTACTAATTCATTCCTGTTTCTTCCCTGCCCTCCATCACCTTGACCATGAACCAGTGGGTGCCATCAGCCTTTAATCCATGGCTGGTGTGAAGGCACAGCCCCGCTGGTCACTGGTGTTATCCAGGGATTCCAGGCACTGCTTGGCTCTGCTCGGCTCTGCCCGGAGATTTCAGGAACACCACAGTGGCTTTGACAGAGAACCAGAGTATTTGTGTGATTCTGTAACTAGAGCTGAAAAACAAAACCAAACCCAAAAGAATAAGAAACTGGCAGAAAAGGAATCTGTATTAGTCTGCTTCCCCTTTGCTGAAGTGTGAGGTGGAGGGGAAGGGTACGAGCAGCTGCTTGATGTGGCTGTGGAGGAGTGGGGAGGGAAACTTCTGCAGTCCTGACCTGAGGTCGGTCAGAAATCACCAGCTGGAGTGACATGAGTGTGAACCTGGTTGAAGTGACAGGCAGCTCAGCCCCTGGGACTCTATTTACATATGTTTAAAACAAACAAAAGAAAGCTGCCTTTGTTCCCCAGGAAAATCTATTTACTTGGCATTCAACTCGTGTGTGAGCTGGAACTTCTTCCACAGAAGTAGAAACAAAGCGACTGACATTTCTGCTTTGATGTGAAGCTGCAGCTAAGATTTGATATTGCAATATGAAAGTAAACTGAAACTACCTCCAATTTAAAGGTGGATTTTTAATGAACTTAAAAGTTTTGAGAAGTTTTTTTCCCCATTCCCGTAGGGACCAGAAAAAATTATAACAGTAATCTTACTTATAGCTGTAAGTCTACAGAGACAGTGGCTGTAGGTTAATGAAAAATTGACACTGCTACTTGCTGTGCTTCCAGCAGAATATTTTTTTTCTTCAAACTAAAGTGAACTATTGCACTGTGTGAGCTGGTTATGAGTCTCACATATTAAACTGGATGCTGCTTTTGTGGAAGCCACAGGAGCAAGTCACAGAACAGCATTTCTGTTTGGAACACACGCAGCAATAATTATGGGGTTCTTAAAATGGTTACCCTGGTCCTTCCCACAGAAATAAAGAAATAATTAAAGCTTGCTGGGTTAGTCTAAACCAGAGTGGCAAAGGAACCATTCCCAATGATCTCCATCCCAGTGCCTGATCCCTGTCCAGCAGCCCCATCACAGTCCTGCAGAGAAAGCCCAGGGCAGGCTCTGGGTGTTGTGTGTGCAGATGCTCCTGTTCTGCACACACTGTGCACTGTCCCACCCGGCTCCTGTGGCACAGGGACTCCTCGGGGACACCGTGTGGCTCTCAGAGAGCTGCTCAAGTGCCCTCTCCAGGAGCCTTTCTGCAGCGTCTTTGGGGACGGCGTGTTCCTGGGAATCAGAAATGGCACCAACTCGGCAGCTCAGGCTGACTTTGCTTCGGGCTCTAACAACTTCATAACTGTTTGTTGTCCTTGGCATGGCGCTGCCATCTGGCCCTGCTTGGCCAGTGGGGCTGGGATCCTGCACTGCCTGGAATTCCAGCTCCTGCTGCTGAGATCTTGGGCTGTGCTGGAACGGCAGCAGCAGCACCTCAGTGCCAGCCTGTGGCAGATGGAGCCATCACCCCCGGGAGCTGTGGTGGAGGTGGAACTGCCTTCCAAACAAAGGCAAGGAATGCGTGAAGGTGGCTTCAGGTGTGATACGGGATCCCATGGCAGGAATTAAAAAGCCACTGGATGTGTACAGGTCTCCCTGCTCCCCTTGACGGATTCTAGACCCGTACCAGTAAAAGTAGGAAGGGGATTCTGATAGGTTCTTTGGTGTCTAGTTATTATTATTTATTATTATCATTGTTGATGTTATTATTTTTATTTTGCTATTTTACTCAAAAGAGGGGAAGGGAAAGTTAGAAGAAGGTGCAGAAGAAAGGAAACTGAACCACATAAATTTAGTGAGTTTGTTTCTTTTCCTTCTGGGGACCAAAAATACAGAAGGGTGCTGGCACTCAGCCCACATGTGCCCTCCTGTGCCTGAGAGCCCCACGAGCTTTACCCTGGTGGAGTTCCCTTCTGTAGGAACACAGGGAGGGCAGTGCTCCCTGCAGGAATGAACTGTGATCCTGGTTAGGATCCACTCTAACAGAGAAACAGGGATGTCCAGCTGCAATTCCCCTGGGCAGGTGCCCATCTGTGCATGCCAGAAAGGCTGTGGGTGCCTCTCCCTCCTTGTTTGAAAACTCCAGTGCAAAGAACCAGAGAACACACAGTGCCCTGTTTGCTTACTCTCCACCCTGCTAAAATGCCTGTGGTTTGATTCTTTTCCTTTGTAATAAACTGTGCCCACCACAGCGTATATTCTTTTAAATAACATTTTAAAATATTTTCCGGTAAATTAAAGTGATGACATGTTTGTTGGGCTCATTGTTAATTTCATTTCCTTTGGCTCAGCCAGCCAGATAAAATGCAATGTTATTAATCTTTGTTTAAAAGAAGATCCTTTACCGAACAGTAATAAATGATCTTGATAGATTTGTCAGGAAAATGAATGATAATCATTTGCAGATAGACACAAGCCTAGTATGGAAGATTAATAAGAAAATATGTATTGGCATCATTAATAACATCTGCTGCCAATGCACTTGGATATTGGTTACAGCCTGAGAGCAATGTGCTCTTGTTAGGACACCACAACTCATCCCCTGCTGCCACAGCCAGGCTGCACAGCGCTCCTCTTCAGCTGGGGTTTCATCTTCTGATTTATTTGCTTTTAATTTTTTTTCCACTAATTACATTGTTTTCCTAGAAAACACAAGCAAAGGTCAAGATGTTTTGAGACAACTTTGCTTTATTTCAATAAAACCTCTCAGGCTCCCCCTCCCCAATCATTCTTTTCTCTTTTGTGTCACTTCAGTGCTTCAAAGCAGAGTAGTGGAGTCAAATAAGTTTACCAATGAAATGTGTTCCTCCTGGGGGTGCACAGCTGGCTGCATCTGGCAGTGTGGGTGTCTCCATTCCTTCTCAGGGCCGAGCTCAGAGATGCAGTCACAGCTCTCAAAGTGCATTATTTTGTTTAAACAACATCAACATCATCATGTTAAAGGACAAGTTACCTTCAAGGATCCATGGGGTGAGACGGGGAGAAGAACTCAACATCACATAACCAAAGATCAAAAATATTTCATCATTAAAAAAAAAAAAAAAAGGCTTAGTAAAATTCAGTTCTACTCTGTGCAAAACTGATTTTTTCTTAGGGGGAAAAATAATCTCAAATGTTTAAAAAACTGGCCCAGTTTCCTTCTTCCTGCTCTGTGCTGCTTTCCCTGTGGTTTAAGTGGATGTGTGGTCCAAAAAACCAATAAAACCATCAAGCTGAGAGCTGCTGAGGGTCTCTGTGGCCCATGGTGAGGAGGTGAGAGCCTTGGTATTTCCAAATGCACTAAAAATGCACCTGTTATTATTAGACATTTGCCAGCTATTAATCACAATTGGTAACTTGATTTCCCCTTAATGTTTTGAGGCACCCTCTGCTCTGGGCACCCCCTGCTTGAAACTGAAGAGTGGAAAGGCAAGACAAGCTCAGTGTCGTGCCTCTCCCCATGGGGATGGATGGGCAGCTCATGGGGCTGAGATCTCCCTTGTTCAAAGGAAATCTACTTTTTCCTCTTAGAATGAGAAAATGCTTAAATGGACCTGTCTGAGGCCAGCACAGAGCCCACCCTGCTCCATCCAAACTGGGGATAAGCAGGGGAATAATGGCCCAACCTTCCTGTGCCCGGTGGAAACAGAGCCTTCTTTCTTCCCTCTTTCATTGAGAAAATTACTCATTTTCTTCATCTTTATGGTGCTGGGCTTCTCTGTGTGCCCTCACCTCCCCACCCAGCCCGTGGTGACTGGGACCTGGCCTTTGGATGCAGGGTCACATCCCTGTGGGCATTTTCAGCCTTGTCCTGGCACAGATGTTAACAGTGGCTGCTGCTGTCTCTTCATGGTTTCAGAGATTATGGCTGTGCCACCTTTGGTGATGGCACTGAGGTGGCTCAGAGAAGCCTGAACTTGCTCAGGAAAGCGAGATCCTGAACCAGGCCCCAAGGAAGGATATTTCCTCTCCCTGTCACAGCCAGGTCACTGTGGTCCCAGGGAGCCCTTTGGGTGTCAGAGCAGGACAGATCACCACAAGAACCCACAAGAACCCACAAAAACCTACAATAACCCACAAAAACCCACAAAAACCCACAAAAACCCACAATAACCCACAGGAACCCACAGGAACCCACAGGAACCCACAAGAACCCACAGGAACCCACAAGAACCCACAAGAACCCACAAGAACCCACAGTCAGGCCTGGCTCGGTTACCGAGGCACCTTTATTGCTGGAAATGCTGTTAAGGGGCAGCAGCATTGGCCCCGTGGCAAACAGGACCAGGCTGGTGTCAGCAGAGGGGGCAGGATGGGGGCTTGGGCAGCAGAAAGAAGCCCCCTGCCCCCTCTGCTGATGCCAACGAGGGGTGGGGTGGCAGGGGTGCAACACAGGTGGTGGGGTGGCTGTGGGAGCCAAGGTTGTCTCTGCTGAGTTAATCCAGTGGTCCCCCACTTATCCCATCTGAATTTTGGCCATATAAAAACTGCAGGTGGTGTTTAAGTCTCCTTCCCCACACCGGTGTAAACCACAGTTCCTTTTCCAAACACTGCAGTGCAAAGCCAGCCCTGAGAGAGGCCCCAGCCATGCCACAGCTGGGCTTTCCAAAGTCTTTGCTCCTTGCTGGGCTCAGCTCTGCACCCTTAAACTTGACCCCAGACCTCCTGACTTGTCCCACACGCTGTCCCACACATCCCCTGCATCCCAGATGTGACCAGTGCTGAGTCTTGGTAACCCCTCATGGAGAAACTGAGCCCCACAGTCATTCCCAGCCAGCGGTGCCTCCAGGGAAGGGCTGTGCTGCCCTGTGCCAGCACCTCGGGGACGTCACCAGGGGTTCTGTTACCTGATCCTTCCAGCTTAGGAAGGTGAGAGCAACCAAAGCGATTCCTGACCCCACCTCAGCCGAAATACGCCCACAGGAAGACGTTGATGGTCAGCAGGAGAATGGCATTGGCATTGCACACAGTCCTCCACAGCGGCTTCTCCTCGATGCTGGTGAGCCTCAGCTCCAGGGCTGCTCTCTCCTCCTGGGACAGGGTGGGCGTGGGGCTGCTGGGCAGACCACAGAACCACAAAAACACCATTTTCCAGCAGGGGGGCTTTGCTGCTGTGAGACAGGGACCAAACCACAGCTGTTAGAACCTACTGGGACTCTTCCCTCCCTTCTCCCAGTTGTCATCAGCCAGTCTGGAGTGGGGCTTGAGAGACACCTAAATGGGAGATGCAAGAGAAGGAAAAGGAAAAAAAAAAAAGGAAAAAAGGAACAGGAAAAGGAAGAAAGGAAAAGGAGAAAAGGAAAAGGAAAAGGAAAAGGAAAAGGAAAAGGAAAAGGAAAAGGAAAAGGAAAAGGGACACCTCTCCCTCAACCATGTACAGCACAGCCTCATTGCAGTCAGTTGATTGCAACACCAATCACTCATTAGTTAACTAACAAACCTCTTCCCCCTCCTCCCCAACCCAGATTCCATCCACTTTTAAAAATTCCTGACAGCGTGATGGTCCATTTAGAGATATCCTGGCTTGTTTATTACACATGACATGCCAGGTGAAGTGTGTGCTTTAATTGTCAGTCCTGTGCTGTGTTTATTTCACTTGTTCTTTCCAAATATAACCTTTTATTGAAATGCAGGATGTTAGAGGGCCTTGAAAAAAGGTGTTACCCAGAAAAAACCCTCATTAAACTGTCAACTGCTGGGTTTCACATTTCCTTCCTCATCTTTGCTAATTACTAAAATACCAAGATATTTGTTTATAAAAATCTGAGCTAAGGAAGTGAACTAGGAACTGATAAGAAATAAGAAATAATGCTGAATGACTGCATACAACTTAAACCCAAATTTACTCTACCGGGGAAGAAAAAATAAGGGATTTATTTAGATGTGCACTACTGTTTATCTTGGCTGTAATTGGTTCCAGTGTCCTTTGGACTGACCAGGAAATGGAAGGAGTCAAGAAATCTTGTGTGTGTCTTTATTCTGAGGTTTCTGCTCTGTAACCTTTGAAGGTTAAGCTCAAAACCAGAAAGCTGCATTTTTAAATAGCTTTGCAGAATAAAGCTCTGTCCACTCTGAAAAGAACTTGCCTATGTAGCATCTCCTGCTACTGTTCTGTCTCCTGACGACTCTTTAAGTTCCCTTTGCTCTGCCTTCCTTCCTATTAAAAACCCCTGGTAGGACACGCAGCCGTTTAAGGTCTGAGTTTTAACCACGGCTTACATCCTAAGGGAAGGTGAAAGATCCTGTTGGCATCATGGAAATGAGGAAAGTGAGGCTTGTGGGTTCATTCTAGGACATCCACAAAGTGCACATTTCTGCTCCCAGGGTCTCCTGCTCCCCTCAGACTGTGCTGCTGTTTTGGTGCTCTGCCTTTTTCAGGAATGGCAGCTCTCCTGGGCCATTCAGAGGGTTGTGACATCTTGGGAGGACCAAGAACCACACCACTTTGATTTGTCACATCCTCACAACTGTAAATACAAGCCCCAGCTCCAGTGAAGGCACCAGGTGGCCTCTCCTGAGCTTTAAGGACTTGCATGGGATCCTGGCTGAGCGCTCCCAGCTTTGTTGTTGTGTTTGTTCACACACAGACCCCTACCTGCCTCCTCCTTATCGCCTGAGGCTGCACTGGTGGCCAGGTCCCCCTCTCTCTGTGCTGGGTTGATCTGTGCTGCTTCACTCCCACAGTTTTTCAGGTTTATGGCAGGAGCTTTTCTGTGTCTGGTCCACCACGTGAGGCTGCTGAGCTGCAAAGTGGAGCAGAGAGAAACTGGTCACTGCCTGGCAGTCCCAAAGTGGCCACCCAGTCATCTCCCTCCTTGGGAGGGCTGAGTCCTGTTTGGGACAATCTCCCACTTTCCCTCCCCTCCTTCCTGCACAAGTGCCCACACCTTGGAGAAGAGGGTTGGTACTGTCCAGCTGGAGCTGAAAAGATGTGAAATAATCTGGTTTCTTTCCCTCCATTTTTTAAATAACCCATTCCATCCCTGTCTCTGAGGAGTAACCTTTTAATAGACACTGGAGAAGCAGCTTCCTATTTGCAAGGCTCATGTGATTGATCTGAAATAATGATGGTCTGCATCCAGAACGGCAGCCCTCTGACAGGGAAGGGTAATAAAATCAAATAAATAAAAACAAATCAAAAAAGAAGTCAAAGTACCCTCTCTGGATACAGTCAGTCACAGACAGCTGTTGTGCCCTCAGAAGATTTTTTTTTTTTTAAATTCCAGGTTTCTTTGATGGGCCAATACAAGACCTTGCCTGTCTCTGCAGTCTTTCAGTGAAAGCCTCAAAGGACAATCAGTCTGCTCTCCAAATGCCCGAGTTCTGAAACCCTTATCCTACAGCAAGCCTGAAAGTCTTCTCCCTGGAACACACAGGAGACATCAATCTTGCAAACCTCAGTGGCCCTTTGGCATCTGGGGGGGTTACACACCCCAGGGGCTCAGGGGTTTGGGGTTCAGCCAGACCTGCTGCTGCTGCTGTTGACCTTGGCATGCCCAGGATCTCAGTGGCTCCTCCTGCCCCTGCCCTGGCCAGGCCAGGCAGCAGGACAGGCTCATCCATCCCTCCCAAACGCAGCTGCCAGGCCCGGGGGCCGCCTGGCAGAAGGGCACGGGGTGGGACAGTGCAAAGGTGCAGTGGGGACAGCAGGGCAGGCACGGCCACACGTGTGCCCCAGGAGCAGCTGCCTCCCTGCTCTGCCCACATGGAAATGAACATCTCCACTGGGTCACTTACAAAGTAACAGGAGTTCAATTTTTGAATTTTGCACACACAAATCCAGGCAGAAGCTTCCGTCTGACACAAAATGTTGCATAATTTCCAGAAGATTTATAGCTTTATTTAAATCATTTTCAACCAAGATGAGCATTGGGCAGGGCTAATCTTTCTTGTCATGAAGTGCTAAATTGCTTTGATTTGATGATCCTCATCTTTCTCAGGGGTTTTTTTTTTTTTTTTTTTAATCACTTAGGAAATGTCACTGGAACATAGTAAAGTTTCTGGGTACTAAAGGATTTCCAAAACTTTTTTCCTTTTCTCTCCTGCCCTCCTGTGTCACTGAATCACTGTCTCTTCACATTGCAGCAAAATCTGCAAGGGCTGGGGTGTACCTGGGGTTCAGACTCCTCCAGAGGGAAGCAATTCCCAATGGAAAGCAGCACAGAAACACAGGGAACCTCACAGCATCATCCCACTGGTGCCTCTTCCATGGCCAAATAAAGCAAACCCCACCCCCGAGAGCTCCTCGGTGAAGCACCACACCAACGCTGCAGCCTCGAGCTCCAGTGGATCTGGGCTGGCTGCATTCCTTGAGATCCCCCTTCCTCCTCTTTGCCACTGGCGTGGGGCAGAGCAGCAGCTCTGTGTGGCCACGGAGGCCTCCAGGGGCTGGCTGTGCATGCCTGGCACAGCCTCCCAAAGGGATGGGGAGGGCAGGCAGGTGGTCCCACGTGTTTTGGATGCCTGGAGAAAGCAGGAAAATTCATAACTAAGAATTGCCTACAGGGGAGCTGTGTCAGCTTTACTGACCGGGACCTGGGAAGTGCTGCCTGAGGCCACCACGTCCAGGGGCAGGGGAGCAGGAGGGAGCCTTGTGCTGGGTCCTGGGGAGCCCTGTGGCTCTGCTCCCATCTGCAGAACCACCCCTGGGCACTGCTGGGGGAGCTCTGTGTCCCCCCTCAGTCTGCTCCTGTCAGCACCCACGGAGCTGAGCGTGTCTGGCTCCCAGTGGCACCAGGTGATGCTGTGGGAGCTGCAGCTGCAGCACCTGGGAGCTCTTAGGGTGGGCTCAGGCCAGCCCAGGTGGGCTTGGTGCTCCTCCTGAGCTGTGCACCGAGAGGAGCCACTGTCTGAAGCCAGACCTCAAGACAGAGGGAAAACATCCCAACCCCAGGGTACAGCAGGTGGAATTGCCAATCCATCAGCCTGTCTGGTGAGCCCTGACCCCTGGGGAGCTTCACCTGCTGGTGCAGCACCCGGTGCTTTGTGGGCTCTTCCCCTCCCTTCTCACCCTCACAGTCTCCTTGGGCAAGGGAGTTTGCAAGAACTCAGCAAAGTTTCCCTTTTGTTGTTTGTAAACTAGAATAAATCCTTCTGTTCCAAAATGCCATCTGGCACCTGACAGTCGTGTTTCAGCTTCACAGTCTCAGATTTAATTGTAAGCTCTTTTGCAGGGTTTTCAAGGACGGCGTGACACAATATGGACTACCTACAATGAAGACATATGAACTCTGGAGCATACCAAACAAATTCCTTGCATACTTGTTTTCCAGCACAGCATCAATCACCACAGGGATGGGAGAGTGTCCAAAACAGCAGGAGAAAATGCTACAGCTTGCAGTTCTCAGATTGTAATTCATTTAAAGCCAGGAACATTAGCTGTACCATTCTAACATCAGATACAAATCTCTTTTCTCCTTTTGCCCATTTACTATCTCAAAAGCATTGAGATTCAATATTTAAAGTTGTCCAGTGTAGATCCTCAGCTGGTGTAAAGCGACATAGCTGTGCTCAACAGCTGTTCCTGGTCTTTGAAGGCAATGGAGCTGTGCTGATTTACATCTGCTGAGGTATGATCTATCACTCTATTTCCTTGCCTTTGTCTTTGCCAGCTTGTTTTTCTACTCTTTTTGCTTGACAAAACAAATGACACAATTCCTAGCTCTTGTACTGTGTCTTCCATCATTCCATCCCCAAGCACTGCAGTTAAGGATGAGCAGAACCAGCCCCGTGTGAGCCTTAGGGGAGAAATATCCGAGGCTCAGGAAGGGAATTGATTAACCAGGAAGAACCAGGGCTTCAGAGATCCTCATCCAGGACACCCAGCAGAGCCTCCCCCTCTCAGCCACTGTCACAGGGACACTCAGGCTCTTCACCACAGGTTTGCCCCCTTGCATGCCAAGGAAATAATGGCCAAACACAAAGGCCAGGTTCCAGTTTCTACACAAAGAGTTACAGCCTGGCACGTCCACCCTGATCTCCACCTCCTGCCCTTCCTTCCCAAAACCCTTCTGTGCCTGAGCCACCTCAGCACAGCCACAGACTCACTGGAGATGAGGGGACAAACCACGAGAAACCATGTCACCAGGAGGGATGGTCCAAACCCACACCTCTGCTTAAGTCAAGGGCAAAACCTGGGGTGAGTCTGACCCAGGAAAAGGAAAAATGTTGGTCTCAGTGCTGCCCACTCAGATTCGTGCCAGAAGAATGCGTCAAATAAGGTCACTTACACTCAGCACCTATAAAGTCACACATTTCAGTAGAAATACCACTGAAAATCTCCTCTGGGGAACCTCTTGTGATCATAACCTCTCTTTCCCTAATTCTATTACAGTGGGCTCCATCCTGAGCTCCCCCTCTTGCAAGATGCTTTAAATGTTTTCATACCTCTGAGGTCAGACTGAAAAGCCTGGAGGTGCTGGGGCCAGTTTCTCCATCTCCTGAACTGCTGGGTTGATGCTTGCTGCTCACCAGTGCTGTGTTAATGCATCTTATCCTGCTATTGCTGTGGGCAGGGAGCACTGCACATGTTTAGCTATCACAGGTCAGATGATGAGTGGGAACTCATTAAACCACAGTAATTAATTGCTGGCAACCATCTGGCCACCCCTGAGCAGTCGTGAACAACGTAAGCAGCAGAACTAATGGTGCCTCCTTGCCAGTATTTCTCTCTCCCATGTGGATCCTCTGATAGCTAATAAAAGCTGAGAGTTTATCTCCAAGCAGACACAAAGACAGCCTCTCTCCCCCCTCCTCTCCCCTATCTGAGCACCTGCTTTCATGTAATCTTTAGGAGCGGGGTGTCTTTGACACCTATAACATTCCATCAAACATTGATGGAGCTGGTTAATGCTTTACAAGTTATGAGGAAGCAACAGATTGATGTCATCATTGCATTTTCTCTCTCATGCAGTTAGACAGGAAAAAATAGGTCTTTTTAATCTATCCAGTAACCTTTGCTGAGAGGTAGGTGGCAGTTTTGTTATATTGGCAGCTGCTTTAAAACTTGGGACTGGGAAGAGTTGCTTTAAGGTTTTATAATATAAAACCTCCCAACTCGGCACCATTTTAATGTGCTAAGTAAAAGAAAGTTGCGCATCCCTCAAAGTTATTAAATTTAATTGAGATCACATTGGGACAAAATGTTATTTTCCTGAATGCCCATGTTGCAAAAGATATTAATCTTGTTTGCCTGCAAGATTGATGCTGGCTCTGCTGAAACAGGCTAGATGCTACAATTAGATAGATTTAATTCCTCCTCAGCAGTGCTCTGTAATGTGATTTCATCTCCTTCCCCATCTTCTTTTCTTTCTATTCCAGTTATGATGGGCTGTGGTGTCTTCCCAGCCCTGGGCACAGCATGGGAACTCACACTCAATTTGAAACACTCAGTGCTCAGCAGCATTAACGCTCTGCGACCTGGGGGACAGAGACGGCTGAGGAGCAAGGGCTTCTTGGCAGCATAAGCATTACACACCATTTCTTAGCCACTGGAGGAACAGAAAAGGGCAGATCTCAGGGATTTTTCGTATCCAAACCGGGGTTCTGGGAAAAAGGTGGCACTGCAAGTCACTCACCTTCTCTTCAGGGATTGGAGGGGTGCAGAGACTGATGAGGATGATGACAGTGGCAGTGAGTGCACAGAGGATGAGGGCGAAGTAGAGGTAGTGCAAGTCCTTTAGCACTGCTGGCCTTCTGTCCTCCTCCCCACAGGACGGGGGGCTGTAAACAAACTCCATGATCATCCGAACCAGACCAACAGCAAGCCCAGCCATGAGGCCCCAGAAAGCACCCTGAGAAAAGGCAAGCACAGAGAAAAAGTCACTGCAAATTACCTCTGGTAATAGCTTTCCCTCTCCTCTCCTTCTTTCCCAAGACTTCTTATGCCTGATGGAAATCCACACTGATGCGCATCAAAGGAGAATTTTTTCAGGTGAAAATCCTCATTTTCTCTCTCTGCCCTTGAACATGGAGCAGATAGAGCACAAACAATGCAAGACTCTTAACAACACTCCTCCAACGAGACTTTGACACATCATCCCTAAATGACAGAACAACTTCCCTTTCATGCTTTCAAATGGGACTGCCAAGAAGCACCACTTGCAGTGACTTCTTAGAAGCAAACCCACACCCTCTAGAGACTGGGCTGAGATCCACTAATGCATGCCAGGGAAAGGCTCTCTAATTGTCACACTTTAGCTGGACTGGCTCCAAGTTTAAAGAGTCTCTAAGGCTAAGTACTGAGGGAAGAGATATTTATTTATTTTATCAAATTAAACACGTGTATCAATTGGTTGTTGACACTTCACTTACAGGCTCATTAATCCTCTTGCAGAAGATTGCCAAGATGAAGAGGGCTGTGATTGGTGGGGCCAGATAGCTGGTTATGGACTGAATGTAGTCAAAGAGCTGTCCACTGTTGGCTGATTGAATGATTGGGATCCAGAGAATACTGATGACCACAAGGATGAGGATGAAGACTCTGCAAGAGGAGGAGAAAATTGTGTTAACTCTGTAGGTGATGGAGTCCACCTGAAAATGAAGATTTGCAGCAAAACACACTCCCAGTTGCTCTCGGAATTTTCTAAAAAATCCACAGATCACTCTCAAGAACTTTTCCTTGTGTACACAGGAAAAGAGAAGATTGTTCTCCCAACATGAGCCTGGTATGTCCTAGAGTGTGACATGGCCTTCAGTGACCTTGCTCTTGGATGTGACAGAAAGAGGGAGCTGGAAGCAATCTTTCCGCCACCTTTCCAAGCAGGTCATGTGCTCAGTCTCCTGCCTTTGCCAATTTCTAACTCATTTCGTACTTATTAAAATTGTGTTTGGGGTCTCAGGAGAATACTGTAACCTTCCTCTGCCTTTGCACTGTGTGTCACAGAGGTTTGTCCATATTGCTGAAGAAGAGGTACTTCCCTCACCGCTCTGCCATGGTGAAGTCTGAGCTTGCCTGCAGCCTTCAGCCACCCCTCAGCAAAGTTTAGAACTTAATGCTGATGACTGGAGAGCACAAGCACCACAAACACACCGAATGCAGCCTAAATTCCCCTGTCTGGAGGAGAACTTTATATGCCCCTGACAAAATGCAGCACCAGAGTTTGTCTGGAAAGGACACTACAACTTATCAGGGAGACAGAGAGCTGGGAGGCTCAGCTGTGCACTTCTCCCTGGGGAAAAAAAAAAAAAAAAAAAAAAAAAAAAAAAAAAAAAAAAAAAAAAAAAAAAATAAAAAAAAAACAAGTCTTTGNTTGCAACATATCACTGCTGTCTGATGCAAAAATAACATGTTTTTATAGATCTCTGGTGACAATGACTCCAGAGCACTAAAAGATACATTTAAAGGAGTATTTAGAAAAAGTTTAGAGAGGAGAGGGGCAATTATCCGCTTAGCCCAGTGGAACACTCAGAGTTTCTCTTTGGCCAGGTCTACGCAAGAAGAATCTGGAAAATGCAACGCTCTTTCCCAAGCTGTGCTCCTGCTCTCTATTACAGGCACCAGATTTTTCTCAGCGAGTCCAGCCTGGAGGATGTAAAAGCTGCACTCAAAACAGATGATGAGAGGAACAAGACATAAATAAATGTAAGGACCTGCCCACAACCATCAGCTCCTGCTCCGAGGCCTGCCTGCGGAGCCGCTGCCAGATGTCGATGACGAAGAGGGTGCTGCTGCTGTTGAAAATGGAGGTGAGGGAGCTCATCAGGGCTGCCATCATCACTGCAATCATCAAACCACGGAGCCCTGCGGGAGCAGAACACAGAAGGGGAGTCAGGACTAGGCCTGGGCCCCTCTGAGCACTGTTTTTTCCATCCTGCTGTCTGGTATCTGCAGTAAGATTTCCACACCCTTAGGACGGGTAAGGGCAGCCTGACCCCTGTGCAGAGCCTGGCTCAAGCCCAGCTCCACAAGGGTGTTTCTCACCATCAGGCATGAGTTCAATCACCAGCTTGGGGTAGGCAATGTTGGAACAGCCCACAGCAGCTCCACAGACCCTTCTGCAGATGTCTGGGTCCACGCAGGCCACTTCATCTGTGGAAAACGGGGAAACAACAAGGAGTCAGTGCAAACCCCACCGAGCCACAGGTTATTTAGATCAAGGGAACGAATCCTGATGCCTTGTACAGTTTCATATAAATTCAGAAGTGGAATACACCGACAATGAGTGAAGCTGGAAAATGTTTTATGTCGTATAACAGAGGTGAAACTTTCAGATGACATTTTGAAATTCTGTTCAGGATAGAGCAAAAATTCTCCTGGATGTTACATAACTGTAATCCTTGATGGTTTGGCACTTGTGGGAACTGGACTGTTTCCATGACTTACTCCTATTTAGGCAATCTGGGAGATAGGCTCTTTCCTCTGGGAGTGGTCCTTCTAACCAAGGTATCCTTCCTGGGAAGGGGAAGGCTCTGGGGAAACCAGCAGTGAGAGCTCCTTGGGATATGAGGGAAACTCATTTAGCCTAATCCACCAGGACCTGAATAAGTCTGTGTGGTAGATTGCTAAAACTCTCCAAAGTACCTAATGGATGCAATCCATAAGATTTGAAGGCCAACCTCAGTGCTCCATGAATTTAATTTCACTGACTCCAGACAGACAGACAGATGGATGGAATGTCCACAGCACAGAGCTATATGCCCCCAATGGCAAAGTATGCCCCCTATGGCTACTCCCAGTGGCTCATGCCACTGTGGGAGAACTGGAGGTGGAGGGAGGGCATGGGAACACCACGGTGCCACAGGAATCTCTATGAAGATTCCTGCAGAACTGCAGTTTCTAAGACATAGAAGTTCTGGCAGGCCTGTGTGGGATTAGTGGTCACAGCAAGGAAGGTGGAAAGGCTTACCTGGGTAAAGAGCTCTGCTGATCATTCCTGGCATGACAATGAAAAACATAGGGAAGATTTTCAGATATCCTCCCAGCACTGATCCACCTTTGGCATGGGAGAGGTTCTTGGCAGAGAGAGACCTCTGGACTATCACCTGCAATCAGTGCAGAAAGGGAGCAGAGAATAAAACAGAAGCACAACAGAGAGAGCAGGATCCATCCTCTCTCTGTCTCTCCTTCTCATGGTTGACTTTCATCCCGCAGGATCCCAGGGTGTTTTGCATGCCAAGGACAGCTTTCCCACCTCGCTGGCTGCAGCCTGCTGCCACCACTCACAGCTCAGTCCACAGGCTACAGGAGAGGGCAGCGTGGAAATTTCCTTTACAGGAATAATTTCACCCTTGACTGAAATGAAGCCACCTTGAGGGCTGGAGACAGCAGCTGTATGGCAGCAAGAGACACAGAATGAAGCAGACTGAGGGTGTTTTGGTAAAAGCTCAGTGGTGGGGTTTCATAATTATCCCATCTGAAGGTACAGAAGCACCACGTCTTGAGAAACACACACAGCTATCCTTGTTTGTAGCTTGAAAAGGAATAAAAGATGTGAGACATCTGGGAATGTGAATGGAGGAATATTGTCTGGAGGTCTACACAAGGTCACTGCAGAGCCAGCCCCAAATTCACATTTTTATGTCCTTGCCATGCTAACTCTGCATGAAGACTCCCAGTACTCACCAGCTTACAGTGGGATAAAGATGGATGAAAATAACCTGTTCTCACTGCACTGAGAAGTGCATAAAATTAGCAGCTTGCTGAGAAGGTAGAAGGAGTGAGACATTCTGGTCTAGACCAGTAAAAAAGGTAGCAACTCCTGCACACTGAGGCACAGTGATTTTTCAGCTCACAGATCCACAGACTGAGGAGCAGACTGAAAATAACAGTGTGGTGGTTTGTCTGCTAAGGGAAAGATTTTATTTACCTGGTCAGTGCACCAGCACCAAAGAGCCAGCACAGAGAGACCAAATATAAGGCCAGGCCAAGGAATGTCTCCTGTGATGGGATCTCTGAACAAATGGAAGGCATCTGCACGTGGGACGTGGCAGGTCGTGTTTGGGACCGTGACCTTTGGTATTGCTGTGCTGTATTTCTCCTGAAGTCCTTCATACCAGCCAACTTTTTCAAATCCTGTAAAGAAAATGCCAGTGATTTAAGGGCTGCTGCATCCTGCAAAGTTATTATCTTATCTGAGTCTCGTGATTACTTTTCTTTTATCTTCCTCTTATCTCCTTTACTTTTCATTCCACCCTTGCTTTTTGCAGTCAAGGTTTCTACAGGTGTCAGCTGGATTTTGCCCAGAGTCCTTGTGGTTTAAACAACACATTCTGGAAGAGGATCAATGCAGGAAAATCTCCATGATCCTAATCCCTGCAATGTCATCAGCCTCTAGTCTTTACTTATACACCCTCCAAGAGCTAGAGCAGGAAGGTATAACATGAAAAAATATATATCTGGTTTAGATATTTCTGTTTGCCAAGAAGGCTTAAAACAAAGACTGATGATGGTCATTTCCTTGTTGCTCTTTATTTTTTTATAACACTCAGTTACGCCCACACGAATCCAAAGTAACTCCAAAAGTCAACAGTGAAAGTCAGCAGAATTACTCTGAATTGACATGGGCTTAATGAGAGCTGAATTTGGCTCTCAGAATGCATTGTTCCAAAGCTCTTTGGCAATTCCAGTGGGGTGAAGTTACCCAGAGCCTCACCTCCATACAGTTCGTACAAAGGATGAAGAACGTATGATGGCTTGGAGAATGAGACTTGTGCTGGCACCACTTCTGTGAGTGGTTAAAACTTATTTCTGCACCACACATGAAAGGGTGAGGCACCCTGCTAAGGTCTAGTGGCCTTGGGACCACTAAACTGCTTCGTGATGCCACTGCAGGCTCCCCTTACCTATGAACATGAGGACCAAAGCTCCCAGCACCATGATCAGGGTCTGCAGCGCGTCCGTGTAAATCACAGCAGTCAAACCCCCTGCCAGGAGAACCAGAGACAGCAGTCAGTGTGTCATCATGCACAGGGAAACAGGCACCTCACCTGGAAAAAAGCTTTCTTTAGCCCCAGGCCTGTGATTTCAGGACAGACCCACTGGGAGAAGCTGGCACTGAGCTGGTCCCCTGGAGCCCCCAGCTGTCACATGCCCTCCCATGAGGAACGACGTGAAAGGTTTTCCATGTTCATGAGAGGACCTGGAGGCAGTTCAGCATCTTAACAGCTGAAGTTGCTAATTTTGCAAAAAGAGAAAAAACCAGCAAATATGGGCAGTGGTAACTTCCTGCACAGAGGGAGTTGAGAGCTTTGTGCAGTGTTAAAAAATCCTCTAAAAACAGTGATGTTTCCCCCATACCTGGGGCCAAGAGGGGAGAGGGGAAGAGTCAAAGGTCTCCAACAGCTGGGAGTGACAGGGCAGGTACTACCCGCAACTGGGGCAATCTCTCCCTCAGACCAGGACCTGAATACTATCTCCCCTCTGTAGGAAATGGGAAACTTGTACCCTAGACTCCAGTTTATAATGTGTCCTTTAAAATCAGCTATTTACCAGCTATGGTGTAGACAGCAGTCACTGCTAGCAAGACCACAGTGGACAAGTAGAGGTTCCAGCCCAAAGAGATTTGGATGAACAATGCTCCGGAAAAAATGTCTGTCTGGAATAAAAAAACCAAGGGCAGTCTGGCATTAGTAGTGCTCCGTGCAAGTGAAATCTAATAAAGCAGCCTGCAGCCCTCTGCGGCTGAAAGCATTGACAAGAGAGGACACCACGAAGGTGAAGTGGAAGGGGAGGAGAAGAGCTGTTGGGGTTGTTGGCTCTGAACCCTGTTCTGCTGTAAGGAAAAACTTTCCTCCAGGTCAGAGCTTTCAGGATCTGGGAGAGCAGGAGGGTGAAAATGAAGGTGCTATGCCAAGGGACTAAAAGGTCATCCAAATAAAGTCTATCTTCATGTCATAGAATCTTCCCTGGCACAGAGGAGGACTGGTGGAGACTGTCACTCATTTTGGTGACTGTGAAGATATCCCTGGATAGCAAAGCCCATGTATTCACAGGCAGACACAGGAGGGAAAGAGGGGGAGACAGCAGAGACTATATTCTTCCCAAGGCTACATCTTGGTGGCCTCGTGGTCCAGAGCGGCTCCCTCTTGAAAGACTCCTAAAGAGTCACTGGTGTCTTGTACCAGGATTTATTTATCTGAAAAGGTCAACAGGTGGCTTTTCTGTTTGGGCAGTTCAGCATGTTAGAGTGACTCCAGAAAAACAGGTTATACCTGCTGAGGACCTCACTACAAATACAGAAACCCTCATCAGCTGTGTTTTGTTTGGACCTTCTGGCAGAGAGAGTGACACCAGAAACCGGGTGAAACCTGGAATTACACAGATAGCATCATTCAAAATTGCAGAAGGTGCTACGGGAGAGGTTTAGGTTGGAAAAGCAGGTTGAAGGACACCTGCAAATCTGGTATGGGCTGAGATACAGGTGAAAACCTTTGCCAAGGGAGACAGAAGGGATGGGCTAAGAATTCTGTTTGCTGTGTCTGAAATGAGCACCTTAAAAGCAAGGAGCCAGTGCAACCCCCGACCTCTGCAGGCCTGAGACAGGACAGGGACAGCCCGTAGCCTACAGGAATCACTGCCCCTTCTGGGGTTTGGCTTCTCAGCAGGAAACATGAGCACCATCCCCAGCCAGGCAGGATCAGCCCTCTGACAACACTGTTTATTGAGATCTCTGTTTTCTTTGCAAGCCAAGAAGACTCTGCAGTGCCCTGGTCGTTAACCTATGTTTGGGCAGAAAGCACAGGGAGAAAAATCCTTCTTGTAACCAAGTGCCTGCTGTCCAGCCAGCCGCTAAATGAGCTCTCCACAAACAATAGCTCTGCTTAATAGAAAGCACCTGTCACAGCCATAAACTCCCCCAGCCACATCCGTCAGCCACGCGTGGATTGGCTGCACAGAGGAGAAACCACTGAGATGAAACAGCAGCGACGGGGGCCAGGGTGCTGCTCTGAAAAGCACTGGCAAATACTGCTCTGCTGAAGGTCACTCTCAAAGACAGCTCTGCTTCATACCGTGGCTGCGTGGCTGTGCTCACTGTGGGCTGCTGCAGGAGAGAGTTGCCATTTATCCCTCAGGTAAAGAGGCTTCGAATGCCTCTTTGAGAGACCTCACTCACTCTGCCACCAGGGGCAAGGCTTTGATCCCACAGAGCAGCGCTGGAGGCAGTGGTGACAGCGGTGGGTGACGTGACCAAGAGCTGCCCATTAGAGGAGGAAATCTATCCCACACTCCCAGCCTGGAACTCCTCTTAATGTCCATCCCAGGACCTGAGGCATAATAAGCCTGGGAGAGGGACCTTGAAGCCACATGAGTGCCTTATCTCCAGTCAGTGTCTCCCAAGGCAATTCGACATCTGAATACTTCAGCAGTGTCTAGTGAAAACTGGCTTGTACTGACCTTGGGATAATCAGCTGGAGACAAAGGACTGACATCTTCAGTCCCTGTAATGGACTCTCAAATACACTCCTCTCCCTCCAAGGGCACAGGTAGTTCTTAGCAAATATCTGAGCATAACTTCTGTTTCTTTCTGAATGGCATTTAAAGGGGGGAAATACCCAGTAGGTTACACTGGGTTTTCCTTACCAGCAGGGTAAAATGCTACAAGCAATCCAGAAAAGATGTTGAGTTTTGTCTTAAGCCAGAACCTACCTCCCTTTCACTGTACCCCTTTTGTGCAACACAAGTGAGAGAAAGAGAAACAATCATAAAATACCCTTTTGTTGAACACTCAGCTACAAGAACAACAGCAGGTTTACAATAATTTAAGAGAATTTCATCCCTACAAGATGCAGCCAGCCAGATTTTTGGATGGGGTAATGCTGCCCTTCCTCTGTCTCTGCTGCCTAAGGTTTGAAGTGGTAGAAGAGGAAAAGCAGGCAGACAGCCCGTGGTACTCACACTGTTTAGCAATTAGCTGCACATCCCTGTAAAGCTCTCACTGTGCATTGCTGTTTAATGAGGGCTCTGTCTCTCTCTTAGGAAGGGTCTCCATGATCAATACAGAGGCAGGAGCAGCACACTAACACACTGCTGCTGCTCCTGGGAGCTGAGCTGGTCCTTTCAAGGACATCTGAGTTCTCTCTGAGCAGCCCTGCCGTGTACCAGGATGCCCCATCCCTGCCCTAGGGCTGTGTTCGATTGGATACATACGGATATCTTGGTGAAGATGTAGAGAATCAGGGACAGCACGGACATGTAGATTTGTATCCTCTGCCCTCCAAACCTCTTCTGCAGGTACTCAGGCATGGTGACTACTCCTGCTGCGATGTAAACAGGCACAAAGATCCAGCCCAGAGCCAGCAGTGCCCAGGTGGCCTGTTAAAGACACAGAGAATAAAGGCACAGGATTCAACACACGGGAACAGCTCTTTCCCCTCTTCTGTCAGTGGCCATCCTAAGAAAGCAGAAAGGTACAGTGCCATGCCATGTGTTTGAGAAGCAGTCTGGCTTTTTCTCTCTGCTCAGAAGATGAACTGGCAGCTGAAGGAATTATTACAATTCAATTAGAAGCTTTTGAAGTTCTCCTCCTAAGCCCTGTGTTTCTCTGTCATGGGTGTCATATCCTCTTCTGTCTCCTGGTCTTTTGGGCAAGATGGTGTATTCTGTTGATCTGGTTCTCTGAAAGATTTGGAGGTGTATTGGGTGGCCTTTGAAACCACTGATGCTGTGGCAGTGAAGAGTTAAGTGATTCAGAGCAGGATGGGAGCATCTGTTTGTTGCTTGATTAGCAAGTGATGAGGCTGAGGCAGCAGACTGTCCCTGCAGAGCATAAAAATAAGCAACAGCAAGACTCTGCTGGGATGTTCTCCTTGCAGGCTGGCGCAGATGTGCTTCTGTCACTGGTAGATAAAGAGGCACTTTAGTTCCTTTGCCACAGGTGAAGAGTCTTTTGGAAAGTGCAAAGGCATTTCCCATCATGTATTTCTTCTGCGATTCCCAAAAAGCCCAAACAGGAGAACTTGAAGGTAAGTGAAAGCCATTGGATTATCAAACCTCACCTCCTGGTTGTCTCAGGCCATTATCTTTCATCCTTACACTTATTTTGATCCGTTATTCAAGTTTTCAGAAAAGAAGTGGATCCCTGTGAGCAGAGATTGTGACTGATTGAGGAGAACAGCCATGGCTCCTGCAGTGGCTCATATGATCCCTCCAGCTGAGTGATGTCCCATGGCAAAGGGAGAGAGTATTGGCACATCTAAGCTTCCCTTCCAATCTGAAATAATTAATCTGAACTCATGAAGTTAGATTTGCCCTGAAATACAATCTTGTCTTCATGAGCTTCTAAAATGACTTGAATGGATTTCCTTAAAGTACAGCAATATTGTTATGTCCTACATGCACCAGGCTGAACACAGTCTCTGTTTTCTTCACCAAGGATTTAAAGGTGACCCTAATGCTCTAGAAAAAAACAGTGCACTGAATACATACCCCAGGACAGAGCTTTGGTGGGCCCTGCCTGTGCTTGGCAAGTACACGGCATTATTAACACTCTCTGCTGAGGCAGGCAAGAGATTCAGAGTTAGTTGAGTGATGCTTCTTGTGAGGCTGGAACTAATCCCACTCCTCATCAGCTGAGAAATTTCATTAGCATCACACACCAAGGGCCTGGGTTTCATGCTCTGTGTGGTGTCAGTGGCAATTTTCCAGGCCACTTCAACAGGGCAGAATGAGACCTGCCTTCACACGCAGATGTTCACCCCAGAGATGCCACATTTTGGCAGCTGCCAGGTGAGGAGAGTGTTGTTGATTCTCATGGATTTACACTGAATTTAGGAGCACATGCTGCTTTTTTTTTTTAAACTCCCTGTACCCAGCATCCTGTGATTATCCAAGTACCTTTCCAGCATTTGTTATCTTTTATTTTAATCTTCATAAGTGCAAACTAAAGCTTAAAAATAAGGCCATGTACCACTGGGAAGGTCAAAAAGCTAATAATTCTAGTGAATTCCACTTAAACTAAAATAAAGATCTCATGTTTCCAAGGCTGTCGGAATGTCTGGAGGTTTCTCTCCTGAGAGTTGAGCACTTGTTGCTGCTGATACTGTTAAACATCTGATTTTGGAGACAAACCTCCAGTCCCTTTGCAAACAGTGATATCTTAGTTGAGAGCAGAACAGACTCTTACGTTCCACTCAAAGCCCCCAACAGCAAGGCCCCCAGCTGCTCCAGTGCCCGCCAGGCCGATGAATAAACCACTGCCCACGTTGCTCGACATCAGGGATGCTCCGATCTGAAACACAGGGCACAGGGACAAAACTGAGAAAGAAATTTTGAGGAACTTCTGTATCAACCCAAGCGTTTTCCCCAGGAACTCTCTTTCCCCAGGATCTCATCTCCTTGTAGTTAGGCAGCTGGGTGCTAATGGAGAGTTGAGTTTTCCTTCACCTCTCAAAAAAACCCCTACATTTTTATACCTTAAAGCATGTTCCTGCTCCCTTCCACTGCCCCCACTCCAGTGCAAAGCTCGATCTCAGAATCAGGGCTCACTTGGCCAGTGGTTCTCCTGAGAAGCACACCTGTTGTGGGGGCACAGCAGAGACAGGGGAGCCTGCTGACACCACAGATTCCTCAGTGTCCGTGAAACGTGACGGATTTCTCCAGTCCCTTGTTTATCAGCCAGGAAGGTGCCGTCTCAGACCCTGCTGACCCTTGCTCTACCTCCCCTTGTCTTGCTGACAGCCTGTTTGGAGTCCTGCTCTGAACACGCGTGGTGCTGCTTCACACAGCCACGGTGACTGGAGTGCTCTCTTGGAGCTCCTCCTGAGGGAGGAGTTTCCTGAACCATAGCATGGACGTGGTAGGAGCACGCAGGTCCTCGTGTTTAATGTCTAAGGTGGGTTCAAAGCTGTGCAGCTCTGCAGCAGGCTGGGAAATGCTCGTGCCTCAGGTGAACTTGAAGTGCAGGCTGTGGGCAGGGTGGGCTGTCCCTGCCATGGCTCATTGACACCCTAATTGGAAGAATGCCAGCTCCAAGGCTCTTTAAACAGGTCAAAGACTATCGGACTTAATGACTTTTACTGGCACAAAGCCTCACCTACTTTCTGCATGCCAACAGCAAACCTCTCTCAGGGTCAAATGCAAAGTTACCCAAAGGTCAAGTTAAGCCCTTTCATCCTACATTTGGTTTTAGGCACGTCACCTAGGAGGAGCTTTTCTCTCCTCAATACTGCCACACGTGGAACAAGGAATGATGGAAGCTGATCAGCTTCTCACCTCTGAGCCAGGTAAAACATTAATATGACACCAACACCCCCACTGACTCTGCCTTCTTGTCTGTCTGAGAAAACTCTTGATTGAAGAAGCTGCTGCAACAGGACTTTGCAACCAGTGCTCTCAAGAAATGTGAGCAGTTTTCCTGATATGTAGATCAGACACAGAAACACAGAAGATACATTGCAGAGGAGCAGCAATTTAATATCAGCGCTTAGTTGAGACTGTTTAATGCACAGCTGAAATCTGTCACTCCCATAAAAAAATTAATAAAATACAAGTAAGCCAGTCATGTACTCAGGGTGAAGGTTACAGGGAGCTGAGCCTGCAGGAGAGTTACAGAGGTGGAATCAGCTCTGACAAATAAATCTGGGAAGTGAACAGCATTAGAGGTTGCTCTAACCTAAAACAGTTCAGAAGAGCCAAGAGCTGACCTGTATCCAATAGCCTCTGTAGCCACCTCTGGCTGGAGCCAAAAGCATGAGAATGTTTTTGGGGTTTGTTTGGGGGCTTTTTTAATAGAATAAACCCAGAAATCTTGTTTAAAAGAACAAGATTGAGGAAAAAAAATCAATTTTAGTATCTTTTAATTTTCCCCCTCCTAAGTAGAGAAAACCATCAAACTAAGCTTTTCCATTAAATGTCACTTGGCTGAGACAGACGTATAAACAACATCTAAGAAATTACAGATTTTAGAGAGGTGTATGTGTCTCTGGTGGAACAGGTTGAAAATCTAGCCTAGTGAATTTATGGGCAATGCACAGCCAAAGGAAAAAAGAAAAAAAACCTGTGTTTTGGTTGAGAAGTGCATTCTGTAACCCACGACTCACCGGAGAGATATATGGTTCTAGAGCCTGGCATTGCCTGAGAAGAATCTTTATTCCTGTGGCATTTTTAGTCCTTTCAAACTTTAAATTATCTTTATATGTACCTTTCACTCCCAAGAAAAGGCACCTTCAATAGATTATTTTTTCCTTCATAGTGAAGATTTATACTTCAGTGGTTTGAAGTTTATATCCTTCACATCGTTAGTCAATAAACTCAACTCTGCTTTAAAATAGCAAGGGCTCAGAAAGTCCTGGGATTTGGGATAATTTTTAATTCAGTGTCTAAATGCTTTTTACTGAATAACACATTCCTAGATTACCTAATACTCTCTTGACTTGGGAACATCACTGGTGAGTTGAGGCCAAAAAAGTTTCAAACCCAGCTAGGCAGCCAGCATTCCCTAATTTTCATCAATGAGAACATTTTTACTGCTGACTTAAGCAGAGAAACTGAGAGTTGGAAAACCCTGAAGATGCTGAGCTACCCTTTTGGCCTGGCAGTTCCATGCTGCAACCCATCAGCAAAGATGTGTGGGATGGTTCCTTACAGATGCTTCATCCCTCCCCTTCATCTCAAGACTACAGGGACTGAGTGAGGACTGGGTCCCCTCACCAGAACTGCTCTTACAGCTGGAATTGCTTTCAAACCATGAGAAACAGAGGGAAGCATTTCACTCACAGGCCACCAAGTCATGGATCGTCCAGCCAGAAAATAGCCTCCAATGGTCCCCCGGCTCGCTCGGATCGATGACTGGAAGCACAGGAAAAAGAACAGGAAAAACAAAAGTGTTTCCCTCCATTCACCCACCCTCAAGTCAGACCAAGCCAGGAGAATCCTTAATGTCTGGTCTCAGCATCAGCTCCAAAATGATTTTATGGATCCTGTATGTATCCATAAATATGCCAGGCTTCATCCAGTGCTTCTGCCTCTCTTTGTGCAGGTTTCTGGTAGTCATGCTTTGGAAAGAAGCTGCTTGTACCTGTTTAATGACTTCTCTGTGAATGTACCAGTTGGGAAAGAAAAAATAATTCAGCCAAGCAGAACACAGTAGGTGTCTGTGACGGAGGCCTTTGCCAAGCAACATGAACAAATAATTAGCAACAATCTTTCCAAAACTTTTAAGGTCCCATTTCAGTATTCTCCAGCACAACCCCGGCTTTTCTTTTGCCTCCTGCCTGTCCACGTCCAGATGTGAGACTGTTCTGCAGCACAGAAGTTGAGCATCATTTCCAGAACAACCTCCAGGGAATGATCCCACGGTTGTCCCCATGTGAGGTGGGAGTGAGGGATCACAGAAGGATCCCTATCACCCCCGAATTTGCTCAATAGGCCCTGGGATAAGTTGTGCAGAGGATGCAATTTGCAGACAAACCCCTCTGTACCCAGGAGGGGTCCAGGGAACATCAAAGCCTCTCTGGCTCAGGCAGACCCAAACCCAGCCCCCTCAGGGACTCACCCATATCCCGACAGCGAGGACAAAGGCGAAGTACAGAACCACGACGATGATGTCTGCCACTGCAAAGGCTGCTGCCGTGTCCCCTGGCAGCCCAGGCAGCTCGGTGGCGGCTGAGGTCGGCTGGCTCATGGCTGTGAGCAAACTGCTGATTTTCTCACTCACGCTGGACTTTGGTGCACGTTGGCCTTCATTGTTTCCCTTGTAATAATTAACAGGGTGAAGAAGGTGTGAGTGGGGAGCAGGAGCAAGGTTTCCCAGTTTGGTCTCCAGGGTTCGTCAGTGAGGGCCTCCACATGGCTCTGTGGTGTGAGGATTCCTCCCATTCTCCCTTGTGTCCATCACCAGTGGTCCTTTCTCCTGCCCATTTACCCATTGGTGACACCTTCTAGGATGTAGGAGATAGTTCTGCTTTGAGGTCTGGGGTGTGCCTGGAGAAGGCTTGTGCCCCACAGCCAGCTCTGGAATAGCTCTGGAATGGCTCTGCCAGCCCCGGTAGGAACCTGGTGTCCCAGGACATGGGCAGGAAGGAGGAGGGGGCTGGACCCTGTCACACAACAAACTATGGACCCCGGTCCTCAGTGCAGCAGGGACATTTCTCACCCTGGTTTGCAGACAAGGGGGGCACCCTCCAGCACAGCCCCCTGAAGCAGGGCACAGGGAATGGGTCACACCACACCTTTACTCCTTTAGTGAGACAGCTTTGGGAGGATCACAAAAGGTTCCTAATGGGGCTGGCAGAGCCATTCCAGAGCCTTCTCCAGGCAGACCCCAGACCTCAGAGCAGAACCATCTCCCACATCCCCCATCCTCTGCCATCCATGGTCCTTAACCCCATATCATGAGACATTTAAACTTGGGTGAGCTTTGCTTGTCCTTGATTTCAAGGGAGGCAAGAAAATATCTCTCTCATTTTGTTTTATTCCCCTCTCTCACAGAGTTTTCTTGCAAATGCTGGCTACCTACTTGCTCATTAATTGCACTGCTAACATGAGGCCCACATCCACCCCTGCTCTCCAAACTGAGGCTCCCTGGGAGCTGTGCCTCCCTGTAGGCTCATTATCCACAAGAGGCCTTTCAAGACTGAAATGTTTCAACAAGCTGAAGTACAGTTACCAGAAATTAAATATCTGGAAACCTAAATCCCCAGGTATAAACAGGCAGCTCTTCCTGCACAGAGCTGATTTACACTCACCCACATACTTCTCCCTCTTAACACCTCAGCAGCTGAAAGCAAAAGACAGTCGCCTAATCCTAAAATGTGTTGAATACCTGCCCAAGAAGCAAACACAGCCAGAGTCTCCAGTCTTCCCAAACCAGGAATCCTACTTCACATGGGAAGCCCAACCCCAAGTACCTACCTGACCCAGCACTTCACCTCACCTTCCCACAGTGCTGTACCTGCAGCAATTAACACTTGGAAACACTTGAAAGCTTTCACCCGCGGCAGTAAATACATCCAACAAGCCTTTCCTAACAGCCATGACCTACCACGAGTCCACTGGACACACTGGAAGGACACAGGCTTAGGCAGCAGGATACTGTCAGGTGTTATCACACTGACTGGACCATCCCAAACTGCAGTGGCCAGCCCAGCTGCTGGGCAGGATCGCAGCAGCTGCACCTCAAACACGGACGATACCTTGAGTGCATTTGCGGCAGTCCTTTCCTCGCTGCCCCATCCTGCTCAGGCAGGAGCTGCTCCACTCCCCACTGCCGGGACAAGCAGCAGAGGTGTGCTCCTCCCTCGGGACGTGGCCACTGTCCCTGCCCACAGCCGAGGGCATGACACATCCTGCTGCTACGTGGCTCCCCTGGCTCCCAGCCCTGCTGCAGCAGCCCCGGGCGAGAAGCAGGTGCTCAGTGCAGGGCCCCGCTGGCTCCCAGCAGCAGGACAGTGCTTATCTCCTGCTCCATGCACTGCTGAGCCAACACTGGTGGCCATCCACCCCCAGGAGATGCAGCGCTCCTTGCCCCAGGAGCGGATGTGGGAATTCACCTACCCAGGAAACAATAAAAATTCATCCCAGCTGGCAAACAAACACACGGCCCTTGGAGTGAAAGATATGACAGCAGCATAAGCCCAGCAGGTGTGATTGGGGAGATCTCTGTTGATTCAGAGGGTGGCAAGCTCTGTCTCCCACTTTTCTCCAGGGATCTGGCGAGGCACCTCAAATGTGGCTGGTTACCTGCTGCAGCAAACCCACCCTCCCCAGCTGGCAGAGGGCTCAGAGCCTCTCAGCCATGCAGGCAACGCTGAATTTCGCTTGCCCAAAGTGAAGGAATGAGTTGGTTTATGTTACCTGTGTTGGCAGGAGCAGTGAAGGTGGCAGAGGAAGTACTGGGTGTAATGGAGAGGGGTGAGCCCATGAGCAAGGGGACAGAGTTGTAGTGGGGTGTCACCCACAGCAGGATCAGGTGCTGGCTGCACTCATGGGGGCAGCTGGCACAGAGAGCTGAGGAATACAGATCTCCATCCTCTCCCCATTCCTCCCCACCTGAGACATCACTCCTCTACCTGCCAAAAAACCGTTCCTAGTCCCTCCAGGACTCACTTCCTGATGCGTGCCTGGCTTTATGCAGCGTTCTTGTTGTCTTGGCGAAGGCTGAGAGCAGGGTTACCAAATGGGGGGCAGAAGACAGCCCCTGAAACTCAGAAGGTGGGGCTGGGGCCACCTTGTCTCCTTGGCCAGAGACAGACCCATTGTCACCGAGCCTGGCATCCACGGCTTGTCCTGTGATGCCAGCAGAGGTGTGGGGCAGGCTGTAAAACCCTGAAAAACCCTGCAAAACCCACAGTTGCAGCAGTACCTGGGAGCTGCAACCAGGCAGCCAGACCCTGCAGCACAGTCAATACACTCCTCTCTCCTTGCAGCAGAAGTGACAGGACGTTTAGTGTCCCCTTGTGGGGTGTTCGCCCTCACTCCTGTCACAGCGGTTGAGAACGAGCCCTTCAGGGACTGGAAATTTTAAGTGGCGTTCCGAAGTGTGCAGCTCAGAAAAAAATAAAAAGGTGCTGAAGAGCAAGTGTTTCTGGGGCAAAGGATGTTCAGTGGAGTGACAGGCAATTATTTTCGCAAATGTTAACGAATAAATGGACCTCCTCTTCATTACCAAGCTACTTCACAGTCATCAGCAAATAGTTCCAATGACAATTAGTGAATTTCTAAATGGATTGAGAAATTGGCTTATACACAGACACCGATGCAATGAGGTGAGGCGGTAGCCCAGCCTCTCTCCTTACCTTTCCTCCTGGGGGATTTTCCTGCGTGCTGAATGGGTGAGGCATTCAGCTAACCATTATTTTCTTCTCAGCCCTTTCTCAGGGGAATGACTCTTGAATGAAATCCAGCAGTTTAATTTTGGTTTGATATGAATGGGCTTTGAATGTATTTAATGTTTAAAGGCACCTATTCAGCTCGGAGCCTGCTCCAGGGGAGCAGCGGGAAGCAGAGCAGACCCCCGGGAAGCACAGTGGTGCTACCACAGCTCTTTTCTTCCCTCTGCAGGCCACACTCTGATTTTCACTCCTGGACTGTCCCAGAAAGCTGGAGCCAGTCCATCACTTCAAGACTCCTTGCATTACTTTTGTTTGTTTATCTCAGGTGAGTCAGGGATACCTGTGCCAGGCAGGGATAAAATGCCATGCAGAGGAGCCAGGGAAGGTGCTGGTTCCAGTGGGAACCTCAGTACCTCGTCAGGCTGCTTTGAGCCCTGTCACATCAGAGGAAAGCTCTCAGCTCTGTGTGCTGGAAACTGCTCCTGTCCATTCCTGGGGATGAGGAGAGCTCCCTGTGCAGGCTGCATGGACTCGGTTCCAGCCATGCCATGCGGGTGGGCTCACATGGGATCTGCTTCCCATGTTTGGGCTCCCTTGGCAGGGAGCAGGGAGCTGGGATCTCTCCCAGCAAGTGGCACTGACCATCTCTTAGCCCCTCTTCACCCTCTCCCAGAGATCACCCGTAGCTCCTGCCTGAGCACTGTGGGCCCATAACCCTGTGGAGCAAGGACAGCCTCGACACGCAGGACAGTTCCAAGTTACCTCACAGCTTTTGCTGCACCTCAGTGGGACAGTTAAGTGAGTTCAGTGAGAGGAGCCACCTGAGGGAAGCATGGTGTTACCAACCAGTCAGTCCAGGCCGAGGTGGGCACTACTGATGGTGGAGTCCCAGCTGCCTTTATCCAGACAACTCATTACCTGCCCCAAACAAAGGTTTGCACCTCCCTGTTCAGCTGAACGACCTCCTCTGATTGCCCCTTCCATCCCCACACATCCTACTGGGAAACTTCTGTGACTGCTGGGAAATTAAGGTGAGAAGACACAGAAGGAGTTTCAGGTCACACTTCCAGCCATGGCTGCCTAGAAGAATCATTTTAGGAGCAAGCAGACTTAGGCTGGAAAAAAATATGTCACATTTACTGAGTGACTTTTTTGACTAACAGCCAGACTTTGAAAAATATTAGCAAGGGTAAAACATGAAGTGACAGAACAAGGACACTTTAGATGAAGGATGTTGTTCTCCTTTAATTTACTCCCCTCTACAGCCTTGCAAAGATCTCAGCAGAGTAAGTGTCCTTATTGATGGATATGCTATCCTTGTTAAGATGGGACAATATACTTATTTACAGCTTTCATCATTGTCATGAAGGCACAAAGCAAACAGATATAACTAATGAAGATTTAGCTGTTGCATAATGTCTTTGCCAACTCCATGCAGAAGTCTGGGTAAAAACCCTGGAAATAAATCTTTTTATGAGAGCATTTTTTAATGAATTTAAGACATGAAGAGATGTATTTGTAGTCTGTATTAGGACTCTGGGTATTGCTTTTCTGGAAAGATATCTCAGGTTTAGAGTACAAGTGAAATGATGGCCTGAGAAACACCAAGGAAGTGAAAGTCAATCAGCCTACGATCCAAGCAGTGAATTAGCATGTTCATGGTGATGCTCCATGATAAAGGTGGTGTGAGCTGTGACCATTGGTACCACCAGCAAGATGCAGACTCAGTGATAAAGGGTAACAGGCAGAAGAGATGGAGCAGTTGCAGTAAGAGCTCATTCACTTCATTTGATCCTCTGTGGGTCCCTCTGAAGATGACAACAGCCATGGGGGAGCAGCTCATGGTGCCTGGGACAGTACTGCTCCACAGCAGAGCAGGAGAGGTAATGCTTCACAGCCCCTGCAAGAGGCACATTTGGTACTACAGGAACAACCAGATCCTTTTGATGTTCCCCTGAAATCCATTATCTGAGAATAACACGGGACTTAGCCCAAGAGTGATAAAACTGGAGGTGGTGCATGATCACCTGGAAAGCTCCTGTGGAGCAGGGCATAGGATGCCTCTCTCTGTTTCCCAGTCTGACCTCACACAACCCTTTTACAGATCACACAGTGGGGAATAAAAGTCCTTGCTGAATGATTCTGATCTGTGCTCTGTGACAAACCAAAAAACACTCCCTAAACACAACTAAAAAGCAATCCGAGGCATTTAAATTTTCACTCTGTGGCCTGTTTCAAAAGAAAATGCCCCATGGCAAAACCACAGATGTGAACATCTGGTTTGGAACTGTAAATTCAGACAGGTATCAGCACCTTGATCCATCACTGCTTGGTGACTATTTAAAAAATCCTCTCCTTCATGCCAGGAGAAAAATGGCAAAGAAGAATCAGATCCTTCTGTTTAAAGTTAGGAATCAGGATAAAGCATTCTCCCTTGTAACAGGTTAGTGAGTGTTTGGGGATTTGGTGGTTGCTCTCACCAGGAGGTGAAGTCTGGTACGAACCTGCTTGTCTAGAAATACTGAAGTCCAACAGAAGGAATGAAGGAATGGCTTTTTCCCAGCTGGGACCACGTCCCAGAGCTCTGCAGAGCTTTTACTAAAGTTACAAGATTTTCCCCATAATGTTCTGTGCTCTTTCTTTCCCTTCTTCATACACAGCTCCCTCACTCGGTGTCTGTTCCCCACATCTGCATTGGGGCCCCAGGGAAGCCCCTCTGCCAGCACAATCCAGCTGCTGACGCTCCCTTGGAGGCAGCAGCTCCTCTTGCTCCAGTGAGTGGTCCATCAATACATCTAATTTCTTTCCACATCCAGGCTCAGGAAAAGACAATTCAATTTCACTGTCATTTCCCTGCAGTCACCGTGTTACGGACTCAAGGAACTGGAAAGAAAATCCATGTCTTTGAGTCAAACCCTACAGATGCAAGACCCCTTTTTAAGCTTCAGCAAGAGCTTTCCACAAAGCCTGTCAATCCATTTCTAGCTGAATCACATTTCAAAGAAAACTGGCCAGATAAGATACCTTTTTTTTTTTTGTAGAAAGGAATATTTTTGAATTGATGCTGGATTTCATTTGACTAGTCGGTAAAATAGAAGTCGAAAAGCTCTGAGGGTCAAGGATATATAGGAAGTGAGTACAGTCTTCAGAGTTACTATCCCTAAGGAAAAGAACCAGAAAGGAAGGCTGAGACAAAATGGTTGCTGAGAGAACGGAGGAGGAGGAAAAGGGGGGTGTGAAGGAAAAAGTAGTAAAATCAAACCTAATGGCTTGCTGCAGCTTGTGAGGACTGAGAAAGCCAATTCTGGAACTGAAGGAGTTGTCAGGCAGTGGGATAGGGTTACACATCCTCCACACAGAGCCTGCAGTGTTGGCTTGATTAGGCGAAAGGACTTGGGATCACTACAGACAGAGCCGCCTTGCTCCCTGTCAACTTGCACAAGTAATCAGCAGCCCAAAATGACAGCTCCCTCCAGGGCTGAGATTTCTTAAAACAAAACTAAAATAAAAATAAAAGGCCTCTTTGGTGCTACTTCAAACCTAGCTGCACTACCAAAAAGAAAAATAATTGTTCAGGGATAGAAAGACTGGCATTCTCCAGGAACATCCCCAATGCTAATCTTCACCATGATAATAATAATAATAACAATAACAACAATGACTTATATTATTCCTGTACCATAGTTGAGCAGCTCATATCCTGAGGAATACATCAGACTTGATAAACTACTGCCATCAGCTCGCACGGTGTGATGAGACTTAGCGTGGGAGGATGCGGATGTTTCGTGATGCCCTAGAGAAGCTGAAGACAAAATGTGATAAAGATTCCCCCCTGCAGACCTCGATTTCCAGGGAGGATTTTGAGTACATGGAAGGGGAATCACACAGTTTGGGACATGGGCCAGGACACAAGAAATAATGCCCTTCTTCTTGGCCAAAGTATCAGTGAAGTGTCATTACTGCCAACTCCAAGCCTTAAAAATTCTTGAGATGGAGGCCAAAATTGAATGATATTGGCTTAGATATGATGAAGACTTTTTTTTTCAGCAGTAGAGGTTTGTTGTTCTTTCTGGTTTCTGTTCCCAGAGGGTGCATTTTTAAACTTTTCTCCATCATAATGAGTTCTAGCAGCAAGTCTTATATATGCATGAAATTTGGGAAGTTTACTGCACTCCCATGACTCCAGAAACTAGGACTTCAGGGAAAACAATAAACCTCACCAGTTTCACAGGAGAATTGCCAATGCTGGTGCTCAGCTCAGCTGAGGCCCCTCTCCACTCTTACACTCCCCTGCTCTCCTGGCAAAGCCTCTGCTCTGAAATGTGCAGCCTTCCAAGCTGCAGCTCCAAGGGTGGCTTTCCAAGAGGGCCCCAAGAAAGAAGGTCTTCAGTGAGCAATTAAACTGATGGAAACAGCTTTTGTTTGGATGTACATCACCGTGTAGGAGGCTCTGGTGTCAGAGGAAGGTGTGAGGTCTCACACATCCACTCTGATGGTCAGAGTGCACTGCTGCTGTGGATTCTCTCCTGGCTAATGAGGAGTTTAGTTTTTGCTTTGTGCTGGGAATGATAGGACCTTTCTCTTCTGATCCATAATTTATTTTCATAAACCTCGTAAGGACTTCATGTATTTAAAACTATCAGTTCTCTACCGCATGTAGTCGGTGTTAACCAAGGCACCCACTGGGCTGTGATGCTCACAAGGACCAACAGACCCTTGCAACCTCCTCCCTGTGATCACCCCAGGAAATTCCCCTTCCAAATCTGGGGAAACAGATTGCTGAGATCACTCCTGGCAGTGACAGTGGCTTTTCTGCTTGCACCTAAAAGATTCCTACATGCAGGGAAGGCAGGAATGGTGTCACAGGGCCTGGCACTGCCTGGGCCATGTGCTCAGCCAATATTCTTGTGATAGACCTAAAACCTGTCTGACTCGTGTCTTTTATTGGCAAATATGCAGCAGAACAGTTCTGAAGCTGCACAATTCAATTAAAACCAAACAAACCAAAACAACTCCCAAACCTCTCTAGTCAAAGACAAGCTCTCAATAACCTCTTTCACTTTTAGCTAAGTTGCTTTTTTGTGCCTAAGTGAGCAGAAAGCAGCAGAAACATCTTTTAACAGATTGTTTCCCACCTCTTCCCCGCCTCCCCAAGGCAGGTTTAATATCTCTCCAGAGAAAAAAATTAGTCTCCAATAAATCATCAAGTTTACTGCAGCACTTAAACCTTGCTTGTCCTTCAGTGTTCTGCTAGAAGGGGATTGATTCCCCCCGCACACCTTGAGGCGAGGTCCCTTTAGCTCCGCCGTTTCCCATCTCCTGAGCCCTACTTTTCCCCGGCTGGCGCTGGCAGCCGGTCCTGGTCCCCAGGGATGCCCTCCCAGCGCTGGCAGCAGCCCGGGACAGTGCCCGGCAGGGATGCGCTGGCTCCCGGCTCCGCGGGCGCAGCTACCAGCAGATGGCAGCTGGAGATCGCGGAGGGAAATTTGGGCGCTCTCTGCTCTTGCAAGCACAGCCCGTAAATCTTGGGTGACCTTGGCACAGACACGGTCTCACCACCGAGCAGGGATGGGCCCTCCCCGCTTTTCACCCCGAGCTGGGGGGGGATGCACAAGGAACCCCAACAAGAACAGAGAGGAGAGGGTGGGGAAAGACACGGTGCTTGTCCTTCCAGGCATTGGAAACAGAATGAAAAAAAAGAAAATCTACCAATTCACAGGCCACATCTCTCCTCCCTTCACCCCAGGCTCAACCTCTCAAGCCACAGAATTATTTAGATGTCATTTTCTAACCCAATCCCACCACAGGCTTTCTCATGCAGGTCCCAGCCAGCCCTCAAATGCATTTTAGGCAGAGTAACTCAGAGGGCAGCAGCAATCCCTGTTCTCCCTCCACACCAAAGCCTCACCCACAACCCATCACTGCAGCAGGTCCCCAGAAATGAGCATTACCCTGTTAACCTTTCTTGCTCCTTTCCTCTTCAGGTCCCACTGCCCATAAACATCCCTCCCTCCACCACAGTCAGTCCTTGCTCACTGTGCCATGGCACAACTCCAGCTCCACATCTTCTTCTGAGATGCCCTTCTTCTCTGCTCCATTCTCCTTCCTCCTCCCAGCTGATGGCCCAGGTGGGCTGTCACAGAAGAAAACTCAGAAGGAATCATCCCCACCTGTTCACCCAGAGGAGCTGCAAAAGTGAGAGGATCCACCCACGTCCTCATGCACTGATTGAGTAATTGCTTCTTCCTCAAGAAGCCAAGATGGGCTCTGCTAATGACCTTACCCTTTTAGGCCAGGCAACAGGAATGCTTTGTATTAAAATATATCAAATTTCCAAAAATACCCCACCAGCTTCAAAAAGTTCCTTGTTGTCTTGAGGGCCAGATATGTATCTGATCCCGAGGTGTAAGCAGCACTGTTCATCACCTGGATCACTGGCCAAACACAGGACAAAGCTGTGTCCCACCAGGGTGACTTCTGGGCAGCCTATGCTCAGTTTGGGCTCCACTGACGCCCTGAGAAGCTTTTACCCCAGGAGGATCCTTGCTGCCCCAGCTCCTTGCACAGGCTCCTTCCACAGGCAGCACAGAGATTATTCACACACAGAAACTTTTCTTGGCAAGGACAGAAAATGAAAATAGCATTTTATCCCCATTTCCCCCAGCCCCTCAAGCCCCAAATCTTCAGCTATGCAGAAGCCAATGGAGCCAAAAAAGGGACTAGACAGCACATCAAGCACTACCCGTTTAATCCAGTCCCAGTTCCTCATGTACCAATGTCAGCCTCCTGTCCAAGCTTCCTTTGGCTTTCATCTCTTCTTTTATCTGCATGCTGTCTCTGGTTTGCCCCTTCTGGTTGCTACTGCTTTGATCTCTTGAACCTCTGCAATCCAGACCCAAATCCATGAGAGCTTATGCTGAAGAGTTTCCAGTTTTTTCCTGTTGTTACACTCTTTAAATTCTTTCTTTGTCTCTTCCCTGAAACTTCTGGCAGATTCCTTCCATGCAGCAAAGGAGCATTTTAGATGTCCAGCCCGGGTGAGTGACCCTTTGACAATTCCCCAGACCCTTGGACATTTGTATCCCTGTGCTGGTGGGTTTTTTCCTTCCATCCCAACACAGTAGCAGTTCCCCTGTGCAGGCTGAGGCTGCATCTGGCTGGGAGAGGCCTACAAGAGCCCCAGAATTAATTGTAGAGGTTTGTCTATACCATGTTATTTGGTTGTTATGTGGCACAGAGAGTGTCTACTGTTCCATAATGAAATTTATAAGAAAAACATAGGAGACACAGTGGGAACTCTGTGTGCTAACTCATTGGATTTCAGCTATTTCTTATCCAAAGGTGGTTCTTTATTTCATCACCAATACAGTGAGAAGAGGAAAAAAGGTAACAGCAGAAGGACAAACAGGTTTTTCAGCAAGTTTTCTATTCCCAGGCAGGGATGTACCATCATGCAGTTATGGCAGGGCTCATCTTTCCCGTCCTGGAGAGTGCAGGAGCACTGCAGCAGAGCAGAGCGTGGCAGGGACTCTGTGGATTCCTTTTGAGTGGCACTCAGCCTGCTTGCTCACAAAGCAGCCCCTCATGCTGTTCTCCAGCAGTTTTAGAGTAGCTGTGTGCAGAGGAAGTGTCCTCATTTTTACTTAGAAGAGTGGGAGAAGAAAAACATGAGAATACATGGTTGTGCCTTGAACTTCCTAATTCTTCACCCTAAGGGACAGTGTCAGGGCAGACTGTCCAGTCTGTCCCTCGTGGCCTCTGGCTCATATGGACTAAGTTGAAAAGGAGCCAGGGTCACTGCACTGAAGTGTCTGCCCCACATCTACCTGGGACAGCCACCTCCCTCAGCCCCAGAACCACGGCAGGGTGGGGACTCCTCTGCCCCAGACCCCTCAGCCTTGGGGCAGCAGCTGGGCCAGCAGGACCTGCCTCCCCCTGACACCCAGACAGCCCCAGCTCAGGGCCCTGCTGCCTCTCCTCAGGCTGATGCCTTTTGAAAGCAAAGCACATAACATAAGGCCAGTGTTTATTTTCCCCTTAAATTAGGGCAGCTTGATTTTAATTGAGAGATCTGCCAGAATAAGGCACGTTTGTGCAGCTGTCATCAGAAATGCAAGCTTGCTTTTTTGTCCTTTTTTTTCTTTCTTTTTTCCTTTTCCATTTCCTTTTAAATCTTCCTTCCTTCCTTCCTTCCTTCCTTCCTTCCTTCCTTCCATCCTTCCTTCCTTCCTTTCTCTCTTGTTTCCTATATCAATTTGCTGGATGCAAACCCTTTCCAGGCTAAGCTGCCCCATTTCTGAACAAAAGGGGAAGAATTCCCAGGGGAATCTCAGGGAGACCAAGCTGAAGTGGATTTGTTCTCCTGTAACTGGTGACACACTGGTGGAACTGGGCAAGCCGTGCATGGCACCTCCAGAGTGAGGGCTGCAGGGCACAGACTGACACAACCTCTGTCTCACAAGGAGTTTTCCATTGCTGTGGCCCAGACCTCCCTATAACATGTGGAGTTTGTGAAGTTGGATGCGGAAGGAAGGCTCCAGGTTCATATTCCAGACCCAGAGCTGATGGACAGTGGTCCTGGATATGGGATGGTGGGAATGGCTCTGAAAAGAGCAGTTGCCCAGCAAGGAGAGGGGTCTTGCTGGCATCCTGTGTGGCATCACCCAGCATCCTGTAACCTCCCTAACCCCTTGCTTCATGTCAAAGGAGTCTACATTGTGGAAAGCAACCAGGGAGATCCAGCCCCGCCTGATCCTTTTTCTTATATGGAACAGCTGGAAAAAGACAGTAGCCTGAGAAACTGGCTGACCTTTTTGATGCATTCAGCTGTCTAGCCTTATATCTGTCCTTTAAATAATTTGTCAAAAAACAAACAAGCCCAAAACAACCAATCAGCAGGAGAAAAAGAGCCCAAACAAAACAAGAGAGACTTCCTTTTGCAGCCTTGCCCTTCTGCAGTTGCTGGTCTGAAGCAGTTTAATCTAAAGCAGGCTTTGGCAATTGCTGGAGAAAGCAATGTCCGTGATGGGTATTTAGAGACCGGGGCTCGCCTGCAATCCACTGTCCAGGGGTTTATTACCTGCTGAAAAAGCTTCATGTGCTTCAGGTGCTATGTGATGTCCAGATGTCGTGGCAGAAGCCGCTTGGAGAGCTCTGGTGATAGAAATGCTGTGGGGTGAATGCAGAAACATTAGTGCCAAACGTGATATTTAGTCCCAGTTCATCTATTTGTGGAGACACACAGGAATGGCTGAGCTGGTCAGGCCCAGAGGCCCATCCATCCCAGTGCCCTGTCCATGGCAGCCAGCTGTAGCAGGTTCTTAATGCACAGTATCAGGGCATGCAGATCGTGGCTCGGGGCCAGTGATTTGTGGTGCTGGGATTTCCAGAGCCAGACACAGTGTCTTTGTATTTAATAGCCCCTGGTGAATTTTGCTTCCAGGAATTTACCTAGCTAATTCTAAATCCCTTTGTACCCACAGTTTCCTGTGGCAAGCAGTTTCACAGCTTAACAACACATATTGTTTGTGTTGCCCATTTTTTTCATACCCTGAAGCTGGGTGAGTGACCCCTGTTGGATGCCACTCAAGAACAGCCCCGGATCCAGCTCACACAGGAGAAATGGATGGATGGGTGGATGGAATCTGAAACAACGTGGCTGTTGTGGTCAGATGTGCAATTATCAGTAGGCCACAAGCCGGGGTGTGTTTTAGGAACCAAGACACAGCTCCTCACCTGCCTGGTTGTTAACAGGTCCCGTTGTGCTGTCTGCATTATGGACAGAGGGAGTTTTTGAGAGTGGACAGGAACAGGAGAAGATGGGCACAATCTGGGTAGGGAATGAAAGGCAGCATGGAACCAGACGTGTTTGTCAGATCGGTGGAAGATGGTGAGACTGAAGGCAGCAACCCCTGTCAGGAATGTGGAAATTGTGTTCTAAACAGCTTTATGCCCAGTTCAGGTAAGGAAAAGAGAGGTGCAGGCTGTGATCTGTATGCAAGGACTTGGAAGCAAGATCTTAAAGTGGGAAATCCTACAGGGAGAAAGGACACAGCACCCATTGCTGCAACACATGAGGGGTCTGATTTCTCTGTGGAGGTCAGTGAGACCACCCTGACAGACACAGTTGTCCCTTTCATCTGAGCAGTGACAGCTTTTG
This sequence comes from Orthonyx spaldingii, assembly GCA_013397795.1. Taxonomy (NCBI): domain Eukaryota; kingdom Metazoa; phylum Chordata; class Aves; order Passeriformes; family Orthonychidae; genus Orthonyx; species Orthonyx spaldingii. Next base: position 3,329,807 of record VZTJ01001265.1, read on the forward strand.
GGATAAAGCCCACCAAGTGGCTGGGCCCTGGCCCAGGGTAGGTAGAAGAGCTGTATTTAAATTAGGTCACTCAAGAAGTTCAACTTATCAAAGCCACCTGCATCATTTCTACCCTTATCAGGAGTAATGGTTGATGGGAATTGTTCAGCAAGCTATGGCTCAGGCATGGGGGATTTAGAAATTGTTCTCAAATCCCCATATGGTAAAAGCATCACGGTGCTTTATTTCCCTGTGAACACGAGCGATGAAGCAGAAGTGGGAACGTTTTCTACTTAGAGTCCAATTTCCAGAATTGCTCAGCTCCCATTTAGGCAACAAAGTCATTGGCCAGATGTGGGAAAGAGACAGTCAAAGGGATGGTGCTGAGCAATCCTATGTGGCTCCTTCCTCGAATGAGAAATTCAAAGCCTCCTCAGCTGACTGGCAGCCTTGTCCAAGGGCTATTTATGGATCCAGAGACCATTTAAAAACTTCATGGTTGACCTCAGGCACACGCTGGATGGTCAGCACATTTTTCTGGGAAAGCAGAGTGCAATTCAAGATTTCTTGTAACTTTTTTTGTTCACCTGACACATGTGCTCCAAAGACAGTGAAAGATGAGAAAATAATATGGGCTTGATAAATGACCGAAAGAAAGTTTCCGATCTGCAGCGGTTCCCATTATTCTTCTTATTCTTGGCATCAGCAGAGTTATGGCAATCTCCCCCTGCCCCCCTTCCCAAGCTCGACTCCGTTAACATTTTTTTCCCTGTCAAATTCACAGGAGTGGCACCTGGGAGCGTTTTGACCAAGGGGAAATTGACTGAGCAAAGTTGCCTCTTTTTAAATACATTTTCTTGAGGGACTGGAATGAATGAGAATCATAGTCATAACATGGCTAAACAGTCTTTGTTTAACTTAATGCAATATAATAACCTAAGTGTTGCAACACAGCTCCTTGCTGTGACATCCTTTTTCCATTTGCTTAATTTTCACCCCAAACACACGCTGTTAATAAGCTGCTGAGAAAATACAGCTCTTGTGACAAAATCCAGAAACGGAGCCCCTGTATGGTGTGTTAGATACACAACTCTTATTTGGACTGGCAAGTGGCACTGAAATTGGTATTGCAAAATAGATCCATTTTTCTTGCTGCCAAATGTGATGGACAGATGAAAAGGGAGGGTTGGAGAAGTGGATGGCAATAAGCAGAGAACAAGTAAAATAAAATCCCCGACAGAACGTAACATGTGAGTTAGAATAGACATGTGATTGCCAGAAGGGAAATGCAGGATGCGGGGTGCTTTGTCAACAGCCAGAGTTAAAATAAGTGTCACACTGGCACTGAAAACTGCAAGATTAAACTCCTCCTGGTGATTTATAATTTAAGAGAGAAAAAGGCAGACAGACACACAGTGACTGAGCTCAAAAGAAAAACTCCTATTGACTTTAGTGCGTTTTGGAGAGGATCCAGTGCAGTAAAGGTCCAGATCTGATCTCTGGAGTCAGAGTTTGTTTGACCAGTGATTTTAATCACCAGAATCAGGCTCTTAATCACAGTTTGGTTTACATTTACTGCCTTTTTACTTGCTTTGTAGCAAATCTGGAAGTCATACTTGTTCTTTAAGAGCTAAATGAAAGTAAATAAAGACTGCCATAAAATTTGGACATCTTTAAATTAAAACACAATACATTAAGGAATATGAATAACCCTTTCCCTTTGATTTTACCAAACCAGCCCAACACTTTAGAAAAGCCTGAAATAAACTCTAGTTTTGTACAAACAACAATATCTTGAAAGTTTCACAAATTGTCCTGAAGATTGCTGGGGAAAGGAGATTTTCTTCAAGAGAAAATGCAAAAGACTGTCTTAGTGAGAGCTGCAAAATGCATTTTATATAATTTGCAAAAAGTAATTTATACAAAAATGACATGGGGGCATGAGGAAAATAGGAAATAAGATACAAAGGCACTGGTTCCCAGATCTTTATCCTTCCCACAGCTATAGCATTCTGTGACTTTTTCATTAGGAATTTCCAGACTTCAGTTGAAGAGTGGCACTGAATTTGCCAGGCACTGAATACTGAGATACAAGATGCAAAATCAAAGACAGAATTAAAACCACGGAAAAAAATTCCAATTTTGGCCATTCAAACCTTTCCTAAGATTCTCAAGTTGTGTTTTAGGCAACAAGATGAGTGTTTGTGGAAGGAGCGTTCAGCACAACATTTGCTCTGTAGGAAATGAAACGTCTTTCAGAGGTGTCCACTTCTGTGGTTCACAACCATATAGAAAACAGATAAATGCTGCTGAGGCTCTCCACCCCTTGCAAGTGGCTGTGCAGGGGTTCTGTTAGCCCAGGACAATTTGGCACTGGCATTCAAACTAAAGAAAAGGCTGCCTGTTTGACACACTTCCTTCAGGAACACTGAGCTAGCGAGAGGACTGGGGGCAGCCAAATGGGCTGCAAGTGATCTACCAGGGATGGCGAATTCAAACATATTGTACTTGGTTATTGACAATTTTACACAGTTATTTATTGGATGAGTAAGTTTTCCATTCAGTTAGACACTCTGAAAGATGGAGACACCCAAATTATTTTTAAATAACAGGCAGATTTCAAACCTCAGAAGCCCATGTCTTCCCAAAAGAAGAAACATTTCAGATAACTAGCAAAATGACTTTTCTGTAGTCTGACTGTAGTTTTGTGCAGAATGTCTTACTTCTATCTGCTAAAACCAAATAAAGTGGGTGATTAACAGTTTCCAATGTTCCAGAAGTTACGTCAGACTCTGTCAAAGGGCTGCTGGGCTGTTCAAAGGGCTGTCTGAAGGGATTACAGCTCCCTCTTCTTGATGAGATCCTCTGCACAGAGACCTGGCTCAACAAAGCTGAGTCAGAGTCATGGATTTGTGAGCACAGACCTTTTGAAGAGTCAGGAGAAAATCCTTCCCTGTGCCACCCCCTTTCGTGGTTCTGCATCTTGCACGGAACTAGAGACAATTCTGAGCAGAAATTTCTGGCAGACAAGAGCCAATGAATGGCACAGGCACTGCTCTGGTGCAGGGGCTGTGGCTGTGATCATCCAGGAGAGGAATTACTAACCCTGTGGGATAGCTGGAAAACTCATATCTGAGATGGGAAGATGTCTTAACACCAACACTAGGAAAAGAAAGAAAACCTAAAGACAGGAAAGAAGCCAAAAGGCATTGCCTGCATTTGGGAAGGAAAATAAATATTGTAGCAGTTGCTCTAATGCATAAATATTGGGAAAAAACCTGAAAAGATCTCTGATTTGAAGAATGGAAACATCGTTGTTTGAAGGAGTTTTTTACTGCTGGGGATGAGAAGTCAGCACAGCTGCAAGGCCTTTGATTTGAAGGACAAAAGTTGCTCAGAGAATATGGGCAAGATTGCCCACATAAGCTACAAGTGAAGACAAACATGAATCACATGGACAAATAAAAACTCCAAGGAGCAATACCCAGAAACTTAGTGCTGTCTGTCTCTGTGAGACTGGGATTAGATCACACATTAATTGTGATTATTGTTTGACATTAAACATTCCTTTGGAGCAGGCTTTGTGTAACAGCAGCATTGCTGGAAAGAAAAGGTCCTGAAAAATGTCTTCATAGTTTTCCATGTATGTGTATAAATATTAAACTGCCTTCCTTTCAGACATGCCACTGAACTCTGCTCTTGTTTGCCTGTTGAACCTGGAAACTTCTCAAAAGTTTTGCCTACGGATAATTCATGAGTTAAAGCCCAAATTGAAATGCCATGTTACAACTTGTAGAAATGTTAGACAAATATAATGACCATATTTTCCAGTTACCTAATACCCACTCAAAATATAAACCCCAAAAGAACAGAATTGTTTTCATTGCTGTTAACCAGACAATATCACTCCATCTAAATATAGTATGTGATGAAACCAATTTAAATATTGTCCAAGTATTTAACACTGTAAATATTAGACTTAACACTCCATAAAAACAGGCTTTGATGATGTAGGCTGACAAAAAGAGACTAGTTAATTGCAGATTACATCATGGCTAGGACAGCATCACTGCTAGGACAGCCACGATAAATGTGAGGTGCAAAGTAAATCTAATAAAATAAAAATAGTCTCTGTTCAGTGTTCACCTTTATCAGTTTTGCTACCCTTTCTTAGCAAAAACTGGGGGGAAATGTAGTCCTAGGTAAAGGAGTATCTGGAATTCAATATGTTGGTGAAGCTTGCATTTAGGGCCTGATTCAGAAAAACATCAAAATCTGTGTTTGACTTCTAGGATGGGGTTTTGTCCTTTTTGCTGCAATGGGACTTGTATGTACTTCTGACATTTTCCTGCAGTGGGATGATTTCCTGAGTCAGGGTTTGCATCTACCTCATGTTGTTGTAAAATATGGCACAACTCCATCAGAGTTGAGGAAACAAAATTTTAAAGCTTTTGGTTACTGATAACTTCAAAGGATTTCTTAAACCTCTGAGTTCAGATAACTATCTCGAAAATGGGGACAATTTCCTGGAAATACAGGCCTGATTTTCATCTTGTAGCAACCTGCACCCTTGTGTGTCTATCAGTTTGAATTAAGCTTCCTTGACATCTGCCCAGATATTAACATAAAGATGGATTCTGCCCTGTGTTTTAGAAAGGACAGTTTTGTGGTACCAGGATGTCCTTAAAGCCCAGAGGTGGGATGTGTCTACAAGGGGTTAGCTTCAGGCTCATGTTAGCAGGAATTTCAGCTTGCAGGTGAAGCCTGGCCCCTCATTTGGACTTCTGAATGAAATGGAGGCATCCATTCCATCATCCTCTCCCCTCCACTGAGGACTCCCAAATGTGCCCTACAAAAGCCTACACTCTCACCTGCTCAAGATAAAAAAAGTGCAGTTTAATGGACTACGAAAAGTGCATTGATTTTCCTGAAAGGACAGTGAATAACTCTGTGTAAGTTCCCAGCTGTTGTTCTGAGCAGGTAAAGTATCTGGGGAAGGGGACCTCTTTTATTGTTGAAATCACTGAAGATGCTTCTGGTGGCTGATACTACCAGCAAGTGGTTGCCATGGTATTTTGGGCATAAAGGCTACGTAACTCCTAAAATGCTGTTTATCTCTCTTGTTTCATGGATCTCTTTTTCTCTCCTTCTGCTCTATACAAGCTGAGTTCCTACATTTTCTACAACATCCTTCAGTGCCCAAAACACCTAAAAACTGTGATGCTGGAAAGAGCCTCCTGCTAACAAAAGGTCTGGTCCCAAAGTGGCTTGTGAGGCCTGTTAACATGCCAGAGTAAAATCAAAATAATGATGTTATATAGAATAAGTGAGTCCAGCTGTCAGTGTTGACGCTCTTGAGCCACGAAAGGAGAAAAGTGATATAACCTTGGGTATCTGTGGTTTGTGCAGGCTCAGCTTCAATGCCTGGCTTTGTGTTTGCCTGCACTCAGGGATGGGTACCTGCAGAGATGCAGTGGTTTAGGTGAGTTCATCTGGAGCTGGTGGACAGCATTACCTCAGCAGCAAAGCCAGGAACTGAAATCTGCACTGGTTATAAAAACTGTCTCATGTGTGTGTCTTTGCTTCTTCTCCCTGTTAGGTGATTCCTTTCCTCTGTCACAAGGGACACAGGATCAGCCTCAGCCGTGGTCCAGTTCAGGATCTGTGCTGAAGAGGGGTGTGTAGCACAGATTTGAGCAGCAGAGCACAACTTCCACAGGCCAGGAGCACTCTGGTCACAAGAGCAGGCAGGAATGGGATGCAGGCACCCCTCCAGCTTCCCTTGTTTCTACTGTATTTGTCTTTCTTAATTAACCCTGCACCATGTTATTGACCCAAAGACATGGCAACAGCAGTGTTGAGAACTGCAGGGATTAAGACATTTGCATTATAATACCTCAGCCATGAGATCATAAATGCCCTTATGCTGTATTTTGTTATCCTGGGTTGATAATGGAGGCTGATAAAACTCCCCCTTTCTCTCTGTATTCAAGTGAGTTAATGTGTCTGGGCTCGTGAGATCCCGGCAGGCGGAGAAAGCAACAGCACAAAGTCCCCAATCTCGGATGTAATCAAATAATGAGGCTGTTTGAGGACATTACTTGTTAACATATTAGCAGGTACCAGGGGTAAGTGAGTGTTTATTTAGTCCTGGTGTAAAAGCATGTCTAAAATGATTTATGCTGGAAGCTGTTTCACAGCAAACAGGCTGCTTTCATGAAAGCGGGTCAATCACCATCTCCCGTCTGCCCTCATAAATCATATTCAGGTGCTAATGTAACCAAAAGGTTTATATAATCTGCACAATCAGCGTGGAGGTCTGGGTGGGTACAGTAATAGCCTGCCTGCATAAATGCCTTCTGCGTCTAAAGGTTGATATTTGAGGGGAGTCAAATGATTGATTTAAAGAAGAAAGAAAAGAAATAAACTGCCATGACAAGTAACAGAGTGTATGCACAGTTTTCCAGCCACATTTTACATGCACAGGAGTAACTTGCCACTGTTGAGATCTGCTGCTGGGACTGGTTTTGCATCAGGATAACTTCCATACGTATTCTCTAACAGAAACTAGACTGTGATTTGAAGGTAACAATGACAGATACCAGAAGCACAACACTGTAAACTGAGATTGGATTTCTGCGTTCTCCAGATTTCTCTGGTTAAAGGTTAGTTTCACCTTATTGAACTCTTTTTCATACTGGTGAAGGACTCCTTTGAGAGATGACATAGGTCTCGAAGGACCTTCTGCACCTACATCCAAAACACAACTTCTTTAAGTTCCATCTTGCAAGTTCCCACAGATCATTTTTTTCTGCTGTTTACTTCTTCATCCTCCCTCCTCTTCTTGAAGAGTGTTACAACACTGCATTTCCCTTCATCCTAGTTTTCAGCTCAAACTTTTCATGGCCAGTTTATATTGGTAGCCAGACTTTATCCTATTCTTCACGTTCTCATTCCTATGCCAACAGTGTCCTTTAGTTTAAATAGCTTTTCTCCCCACAAGTATTTATCACCGTATACGTTTCTACCTTGAGTCTTCATGAGGTCTTAGACCACAGAACATATAAGACCCATAAAATGTTCCACTTTCTTCAGACAAAAATCTTATTTTAGTTCACATTAGTCAATAGCATCTTTTCTCAGCCTTCAGTGGTTACCATCAATCAAGAAAAATCATTTGTCACATAAACCAATTTGGACCGGTCTTACAATGGCACATATCCTTGAGCAGCATACAGCTCCGACTTACAAAGCTGCAGCTCCCTCTTTTGCTAACAAATCCTTCAGCCAGCAATTTCACTAGCACTGTTAGTGCTGAAAAGAAGGTTTCAAAATATTGTACCATAATATTTTGATTTTGGAACAATGTTTTATGAGTACAAGCGGCGAACATATTTTTTCTGAGGAGTAGCATCATGTTACTTGTTTGCTGAAAGTGTCTGGAGGTTTACTGATGAACCATAAAGTCCAGACTGTAGGTAATGACTGTGCTTGGACTTCAATTGTTAATTGCTCTTCATTATTTGCTTCTTATGAGTCATATTATACCATTATTAAGTCAGAAAGCATTAGGAATTGAATAAGGACACAGGAGGGGTACTGAGCAAAATAAATAACCAGTCCTGGGCAAAGATCAGCGAATATTTGGTATGAGCAGATTGAAGTTAAAAAATAATGTTAAAACTTAGCGTTTGGTGACTAAATGTAAGTAAGAAGAGAATTTGTGAAAACATTCAATAATTAACAAGTATTTCTGTGAGTGTCAAAGCTAATGAAGTTGCCCTCTGTGGTATTGTTTTGGGTTTTTTAAATTACTCTCCCCATCACAATAACCCACTTTTTGTTCTTGGTAATACCCTATACTAGGCTAAGGACAGCCAAGGATTTTGTATGAGCTGCACCTCTTACAAAAGCAAGTAAAAAGGATTAAGTCAATGCAGACCGTAGAACAGCTCACAAGCACTGAAGAAGGTTGAGTTTGTTTGATGTGCATCACAGACAAACAAAGCTGCATCTGCAAGGTGTGTGGTAGTTTGAGTTACAAAACACTGCGTGCTTGTGACAATTCCTGTATTCTGTCCCTTTTAGTTAATTTGTGGCAGACCGAAGGAACCCTTTACAGCAAGCAGAGTTGCTGCTCAGATGCTAAGAAAGATGGTTTGTGAACAGCAGGGGCACAGTGAGTCCAGAAAAGTCCATGTCTGTGTGTTAGCTGCATAAATGAGATGTTCTTTCTTTATTGGGAAAACTGATTTCAGGATGTTCCGAGGAACAGGGAATGTTTCAGTAATTGTTTAGACAGTGACTTCTTTCTTCTACAAGAAAGTAGTGGCATCAGTCCTCCTTGATTTTTTTAATTTATTTTGGGCACTCTAGAGAAGAGGTGGGAATCACAGTCAGAACTTGAATCACCTTGTATTTTTCATGCTTTGTTTCATTCCTGTTAAAGTAATTGAAGTACTGTGACAAAGGTCATTGAAAATTCTCTTAAATATTCTTCTCAAGTCTCTTTGAGCTGTGTGTTAACTATGGTGTGAACTTGGCTGGGTGCTGGTTTGGGTGTTTGGCCATCATTGATGCCAAGTGCACTGTTCTTCTCCAGAGATTTGCTGCGTGATGTTGGGCAACCCTTCCAGCCTGCTCTGTTTAGCTTGAATCTCCTTGGCACTGAAGTTTCTGTCTGGCTGTAGGCATGGCTTCCACTCAGCATGGGGATGGGGGGCCTGAAATGACACAATTCTAGTACAAAAAAAAAAAATTTACACCAAGACTGTTTATTGCACATAATGGATCAGCTTAACTGTGTCATTCTCGTTCTGAGAATCTCATTTAGGCATCAAAGCCCTCACCACAGGATGTAAATAGCCTTTCAAAAATTAAGTAAAGATGACACACATAAGCTGATTTTTAATTCCTTTACTCCAAGTCATGCACATATTGTGGCTTTTTTCTGTTACAATTTATTTCAATTTTATTCCTTTCTCCAAGAACCATTTATTTGCTTAAGTAATTTGTCATTTAGACAATCACTGTGATCTTTAGTTCTGACTTAGAAATCAATATGAGACATAATTAATGTACCTATTGCCAGTGATTAGACAGGTCTACCCTGATTGTCCAGCCAGCAACACACACACAAAGAAGAATGCTAAAAATTGCCTTTTGCTATTACCAATAAAATATACAATTAGCCATCAAACCAATGGGAATCACTTGTCATTTATCTGCTGTAGAATGGAAAATAATATAGAATGGAATAGAAAATGGAACTCCCTTAGAGTGACTGGTATCCTCAGTTGTGATTCATCTATCATGTCCAAGATAGCTGAGGTGAATGGGAGAGATGTTGTGCAATGACCTTAAACAAGATACCTGTTGTTTGAAAAACCAGAGTTAAGGAAACAAATTTCACCCTTTCACTGCAGAATTAAAGGTCAAACTACCCGACTCCTAAAACAGACCCACTGAATAACCCTGCTGCCCCAGCACCTGTGACAGCCTTTCCTCCAGGTCACAAGAAAAATGTAGGATAATGTTTAACATAGCTGGGAAGAGAAAACAGAAGGAAGTGGGATGTGGTGCTGGGAAAGGCATACACATTATCTCTGTGGTACTGCTAAACCTGATTGCAGGGACTGTGGGGACACATCCTCCATGCCCTGGGACAAGTCCCATGTAAAGGTCAGGAACAACAGGAGCCAATTCTCCTTCATTTCCTTACCACAGTTTCGTTACTGCCCATGTGTGAAAAAAACATCCCTGCATGGCCAGCCAGGCAGCAGTCACAAATTTTTTCATTGTATAATAGCACTCATCCATTAACCATAAATAATCTATATTTATCCGAGGGGTCCCTAACAAAGCCATGTGTACATTGCACAGAGCATTAGGCTATCAAGGTATAAACTATTTAAAGCAGCCAGTGTTTGAATTGTCATTTCTCAAGTTTAACATTATGTTGTTTCAATATCTAAAGCCTCCTTCCCAATGCAGCAAAAATGCAAAACACATTGAGAGAAAATGTAAAACATACTAACTTGATTATTATGAGTGCTCTGGATTGTGTCACAATTCACTATTAATTTAGACCACATTCCAGTGGCTTCTCTCTTCCCTCTGCATTCTGGACCAATCTGTCAGAGAACTACAGCACCGATTAAATAAAAAAATGTATATTTGCATGTATGTATTTTAAAGTCTGCTGCTTGGAGGAGATGCTTGGGATATGCAGTTTAGGGAGCATTGTTTTCCATTAGCAACTAGAAGTGATGGACTGATTTTGAGGGTCATTTGCATAATAAATTTCTTCTGAGCATGAGAGACACGGTCAATTCTGTGAATATCATCGTGGACTTAATGGGTGAGGTTTGTCTCAGCTCCTCTCACCTATGACAGAGACCTAAATGATGGTTAAATCCCCTCACTGAGAAACTGTTGCAGCCAGAACCAATTTCTGCTTTGGGAGAGAAGGAATGGCTTTGTGGTTACAGTTCCAGAATATGGTTCAGCAAAACTGGGTTGATTCTGCCTCTTTTATGGACTGCCAGTGTGACTTTGGGCGAATCATTTCTTCTTTTCCACCTGTAAAGTGAACAAAATGAATTTTCCTATTTTCTCAGCTTAAGAACAAATACTTTGGGGTAAGGGTAACCTTAGCTGGTGCTATGACAGTACTAGGCACAATGGGACCCTCCTCTTAACAGAACTATTGTGAATGTAGTATTTATTTAGGGTGTTTTGACATCACTGTGTCCAAAGAAGCTTTTGGAAGGAAACGCAAATAATGCATATAATCAGACTTTCCAGAGGGGTGTTTTTTAGGAGACTTTTGCTGTTTTTCTGGCCACAGAGTGTGCAATCAGTATGACAGGCATGTATTAAAGAGGCAACAACTATTCCTGCTCATCACTGTTGCTCTTTTACAAGTTGAAAAGTCGATCTTCAGAGCACCTTTTACAAGTCTCACAGAAAGATTTCAACTCCTGGCAGAAAACTGCTCAGAATTCACCCTACGTAGCAACAAAAGGACCATGTCATGGTCTATCTCCACCAGAACACTGGACAGATCCCTCTCAGTCTGTGAGGTTTTGATGCAAATTTTTTTTTGTGCTTGGTGGTGGTAGTAAATTTTGGGCAAAGAATTTGGGATCCAAACTGTTTGTAGCTGGACAGCCCAGCTGCAGTGTCTCTCTCCAGTTTGTACCCAGAGGGGGCCGTAAACGCCCAACTGAGCACTCCCATCTGAGTTTCTTGCTTATGGGAGAAGAGCACGTCTCTCAGGGAGGACATCAGCTCCTCGAGTCACTGCCAGTGTGCGTGGGACAATAGTTTGAAGGATTAAGTGAGAGACAAAAAAAAAACCTTTGTGATCTGTGCTAGGCAAATCCCATAGGTACATCTCCTGAATAGCAGAGGTTTTCAGAGGCCGCCTGGGGTGGCCTAACTGTGGAGTCCTGACCCCAGGGAGAGCAAAGTTTAGCAAATATGGGGCAGAGGTTGGAGAAGATTCTTCCTTTGTTGAGTGGTTCTGCTTTAAAAACGACCTCTTCTTTCTCCAGAGACACAGCCCTTTTGTGTGCTGATGCTCATCTGCTTCTCTGAGGGATAAAACCAGATTATGCAGGGTTTGCTCTGGAAAGACTGGAACTGGGTTCCCGTCTGATACCTCAGACAAAGTTATTATTACAGCTCCAGTGTATCCTTGTTGCTTTCTGCCCTTTATTGTAGTGCCCAGGCAAGGACACTCATCATCCTACTCTCCTGCCAATTCCTATGGCCCAGCGAGCACCTCCAGCAGTTCTCTGTCAACCCTGCTGATCTTTTCCACCGACTGGAGAGGGAGCCTAATGCAGGTGTTTCAGTGAAACTTATACAATCCAGATGTAAATCCAGTGGCAAGTCCCTCAGGATTAGACATGTCTGGAAATGAACATTATTGGGCTGATAAGATTTCTGAGCACTTTTTCCACAGGAAACCCCACTGATTTTCATCTCCGGGTTTGGCATGCAAGCTCCCTAAGGCTCCTGGAGAGGCATACCTTGGATTGCCTGTGACAAGATATGAACAGGAGAGCTCCAGCTGACGTGAAGGGCCAGGCTGGGATGGCAGTTAGGCAGGAAAAAAGACTCCATTCTTTACTGTCGACTTTGAAAATGTGTTCAGGAAAGGATTACAATGTCAAGATTGTAATACTGGTTGCATAAGAATCGCTGTTTGGAGGAGTCGTTTTTTGGAGAAAAAGCTGAGAGAAGAGGCCATTCACTTCATTCCTGCAGATACACCAAATAAAAAGGGATCAGCTAAACCACAGACAACTGTGTTTTGCTTTTGCAACTGTTCGTTTTTTCCATCAGAGCTCAGATCATGAAGCTAAAACCCAGTAATGAAAACCTTCCTTGCAGCCCATGGCTTTGCAGTGCCCTAGACCAGGCTGAGGTTGAAGTCAAATGGAGTTGATCCCCAGTTCTCCAAACTGCAGCGGGGCAGACGATGGTCTGAGCTTCAGCCTTCACACAGATGAAACTGCTGCAGCAGGACTGGTTTCCGGGCTGATGTTTTTCATCTCTCAGTTACTGAGGGCCTGAGAGGAAGCAGAGAAACTTTATCAACTCCCTCTGCTCCAGACCATCCGTCTTTCTCTGCTGGCGTACCTGACAGCTCGAAAATGATCAGGTAGCAGCTGCTTTTTGATTTCTTCTCTTATCTCTAACCCACCGTCTCATGAAGTGGCATGTTAATGCTTTAAGGACATTCTACCAGGGGAGTGTGCTTTCCCCTCTAGCCAGCAGGTAGAGCCAGCAAGCCTTGCATCGTGTCACAGGTTAATGGCAATTTCACAGAAACCTGGGTAAACAGATCACTTCCTCTCTCCCTTCCTCCCCCAGAGAAAGCCTCGACTCTAATAGTAATCCTAAAAACCTGTGCAGGGAACGAAGCATCTCACAGTTGGAAAATACTTGCACAGGTGACCTTCTGTACTGAAGATTTCAGCATTTGCTCAAGTGACTGCAAAAGTAAGATCAGGAGATGGAAATCTCATTGGATGTAAACCAGCATCCAAACTGAGCTAGCTGTGTGTTTAAAGTGTTTTTTAGTAGAAAAGCAGAAAAGAAAATATAATCCCTTGCTGCTTTCCACAAGAGGTGGTGAACCCAGGAAAGGCAGCATGCTCTAGGCATGTTTGAAGCCATGGTGCACTTGTTTCTTCTTCTCCACTGCAATCATGACTTTGAGTCGTTATCTTCTTTCATTAGCATTTAAAAGTGGTGTGTCCCAGAATTTCTATTGGATCAGGAGCTTCACGCTGACCACTACCTGCGTGCTTCAGTCCCCATCAGAACTCACCTGCCTGTCCCACAGTCAGGGAAATGGCCTTAAACCATGTGTTTTACAAAAAACTACACTTCAGCTTGTATAAAACATAGTGTTATATCTAAGATAAAACCTAAATAATTCTACAGACAGTAGGTATACATAAAGAATATATAAAGAATTTTTCATGATCACATATGCACACAAACATCTTTGATCATATTTCTGAATGTTGCATTTCAGCTTGTGATTAGTTTGCATCATTTCAATATCATTAATGACCATAGGTTTAATTTCTCATTTCAAAAACATAACTGACATTATCAACATTCACTTTTTATATAAAACATGGAGTTACTCTTTTTCCCCCCAGTGCTTTTAAAAAACCTTTTGAAAGTGCTCTCCAGTCCAATTTCTAAGCTTTCCCAGCACAGCCATTTACCTCTGATGGGCACAGTTTTTCAGAAAGAGGTCAAGGATGGTGAAAGTTGCTATCACATCACAAGAGTTGATAGTGCTACTTTCCCCTCAATGCTTTCTTTTGCTTGCCTTGCAAGGCCTCTTTCAGTTCCCTTGACCCCGCTGCCCTGCTCCTTTCTACTGATACAAGAGAATTAATAATAGAGCTCCGGTTTGCACCGGAGCCGCACAGCCGCTGGGATATGGCAGTAAAACACACAAGCAAACGCTCACAACAGCTAAGCCCCCCCACCTCCTGAAACCCATTTTCCTTGATGTCTTTGATCTGGGGCAGGTGGGAAAGAAAGCAAAAGGCCTCTGGGAGAATTATGACCACAGTGCCTTCCTAGGTGGCACGGCCGCTTGCTTGAGAGTCGCGGTGCCATTAATGGCTCCTTTGTGCCAGCGTGGATCAGACCACCAAGGCATTTACCCAAAGGCTAGAATGTGTGTAGAATAAAAAGTAACATTTTGCTGCTTCTTTCTGAAGGTCAGATTCATTTCAGCCACACAGTAGCTCATCATGCTCAGGCAGATGGGTAATGGGACAGCAGATTGGGGGAAAAAGAGGTTTTCTCATCTCTGTTCTGTGGGAACAGCCATGACTTCTCACATAAATGTACTCTCCCTCCCCCATCCCAGTTTCCTTAAACCACTGGACAAATCCCCTTCTGATCCCCTTTCCAAAATCTACTAGCAAAGAGAAACAGTTCATTTCTTTGCACAATATCATTGTGGCCTAAAAGGCCAGCTCTGAATAAACACCCAGCTCTGTTCACGGACGTTTTCTGATGTTGCAGTTGTGTCTTGCCAGGACTGCCAAAGTTCTGGGTCAATCTTCCCATAATTTGCAGAGATTACATGCTGGACAGGTGATGTGGGTAGCCCTGTGTCAGTTGTGTACAGAAGAGTTCAAAGACCCATGGAAGTTCCCTCCCAGATTTGTGAAGAACCTTTAAAAAGCAGAAGCCTCTGAAAGAGTTGTTTTGCATCTAATGGACTGAATGGAGAAATGAGCGGGTTGTACCAACTCCTTGTGAGTTCTCTGCCCTATCAGAGGTGTCAGGCATGGGGAAACTCTAATTGTAGCCGAGCAAGGGATAGCCAGATCCTTGTACAGAAAACTCTGTCCGCCTTGCCCTCTCACCCTTCTCCTGCCACCTCCTCCCCTCCCCCTGGGCCTGGTACTCATCCACAGACCATTGCCATGCATCTGTGCCTATTCCATGGAAGAGGGTAACCAGTTGTGGAGAACACATTCAGGAATTATTTCAAACTACGGAGGGTGTCCCCAGGCAGAAATGCTGCTGAGTTTACCTCTAGCAGTGCAAAAGCTGTCTTAAACCAAAGGCAGAAATGTGGCTATCAGGTTAATCTGCTCTGTATCCAGCCGCCTTGAAGAGAAACACAAGTGCATTATTTCCCTGTTTTTTCTGAGTCTCCAGAAAACTCTCTACAGTGAAGGCTGCAGACACAAGCACTGAAGTTCTGGGTGTTCAAGGAAGTATTCAAGTGGAATTTCGATTTACAGCCCCAGTGGCTTTGGAAAAGTCATTGTATTTTTGAAACAAAAGAAAGAAACAGAAAAGAAAAATATCAAGGGGGTGGTAATGTATCTTTATAAGATCTTCTGTGATAAATTCTCAGTAAAGGTCAGAGAAGCCCATTAAGACTGAATAGAAAAAAATATGCTTGAACCCATGATCATTAGGCTGGCTTGACTTCTCCAATCTCCTGCATCTGTGAGTGAAGTATTGAAACCCGAAATTGAGAGCGATTCCTTTCCCCAGCTACCATTCTTAGACAGCACTGCTCAGTCGTGTAACTCCCTGAAGACATTAAAATGTCTTTCCCTTCCTGTAAGAAAAGATTTTCTTTTCGTTTTCTTAAAATATTAATTACAGGGTCACTGACTTTGGCAGATTACTTGCTAAACTGAGTTGCATCCCAATATCCTGTATTTTATTGGGATGACCACCCATCTTGACACCCAGCTTGGGCTTGACCTGAGATTATCCAACACTGAAATCATGACTCTTTAAGGGGAGAGGATTAATGGCTGCTCTAAAGTGATTTAAGATCATTGAAGAAAGTCACAAGCACTCACCTTTCTTCAGCTCCTGGCCATATGGACCAGCTTCTCCTTTTGTCTCAACACAATCACAGAGCTGCATGGGGAGTTTAATCTGCTTGGGCTAAAAAAAATTAAAACATTGCAAAGATCTTGTTAGGGTGGTTTTAAGCTGGATCAAAGAGGAGGACCGAATCTTCCATAACTGTGATTGTCACAACAAAGAGGTCACAGAAGTAAATGCCTGCTCTGGCATCAGCAAGGTCTTGGTGAACTGTGGGGGAACCAGTATTTCCTCCTGAAAATGGAAATTCCCTCAGGAATGGAGCACTGGAAAGCACTGAAGCACTATGAGCCTCAAATCAGGTCAGTATCTGCACTGTACAGAACTCTAAACCAAGGAATGGCACTCATCACCCCCGACCTGATCCAGGGACGGATGGAGAAGGAGCAGCAGAAGGAGCTCAGGTTTGTCTCCCCAGACCAGCAGTAGATTCATGTGGAAGAGGGCACAGAAGCTGGTCCCTGGGCTCAAAAGTCTTTCTCATTCCTTGCTTTCACATCTTGCTGATTTTATGTAACACAGATGCAGAGCCATTCACAGGGTTGCCATAAACCCTCACTATTCTCCTGAATCCTTCAAGTACAGCCCATTATCAAACTGAAACAAGCTCTCTGGCAGTTGAAAATTGAGAGATTTTTGTAAAAAAAAAACAACAAAAAACAATTTTTCAGCTTGTGTTTTGAAGTTGATGATAGACAATCTCATAATTTAGTAGCTATGACAACAATGTGATTTAATACAGAAACTCAGCTTTCCCGATGCTCAGTGGAAAAAGAAGTGGCAGAGATTTTTATTGCCCCACCTGCGGGGAGGGGCTGAAACCCCAGGGCTGGTGGAGACAACCCCTGGCTGCAGTTTGGGATCAGCACAGTGTCCTTGCAGAGTTGTGGGTCTGGCTGGAGCATTCCTTCATCAATAGGCACCATTTATCACCAAGATGCGGCTGGGTTCCAGCAGCGACAGAAGGAAAACACTGGCAATGTTTTCATTAAAAGGTACAAAAGATTTGCAGTGTAGCTGACAGAGGCCATATGTGACCTGCTCAGCATTCGGCAGGGCTGATAAAGAGGAAAAGGAGTGTCCTGTGAAGGTAAAGCTGTACCTCACCTTAATGAACAGCCACTCGGGGTAGGAGGTGGGAGAGCATGATCAGATTTCCTCTGACCCGGAGTTCAACTCCTTTGGATGCAACCAAGAGTGGCTGAGATAGCAAGGTAGCTCACAATAAAGGGAGTGAGGAAAAGTGGAGACCCTTTCTTTCTTTCTTCCTTAATGGAAAAGCTTGGCCTGGGGCTGTTCACAAGCTGCCAGCAGCAGCAGTGATCTGCATGCAGACCGCTGTGTTCTGCATGTCACAGCAAAACCTTACCAGGACAAGCACCAGGATGAGTGCAAAAATGTCTCCTGTTTTCACAAGTGGAAGCATTTTGGAGGTGGTGGGGGAGCAAAATCCACCCAGGTCCCCCAGCCAGCCTTGCATGCCCACTTTACACACACGTGATCAGCTGTGGCAGCAGCCTTGAGAAGCATCACCAAGGCCTTGGCAGACAAGTGAAGTTCCTCATCTCCTTGGGCTGTCAAAAGTTCAGAGAGCTGCATCTTCTCATCTTATATCAAGGACACACAGAAGGGCTACAGGACTGTGGGCAGAAATTAAGACAGTTTCTTACAAAAGGGAATCTGCTCTTCTCTAACCTCAGTCAACACAAGATGCCCATCAGTCAGTCCTGTTCACCTTCCTGCTGCTCTTCCCATCTGCCTGATCTGCTCTGTTTTCCCTGATTTTCCTTAGTTATGTGTTTACAGAGTGTTTCATATTTGGTACCTTTTATTTCACTCTAGTGTTGTCAGAGGGTACGGTGAAATCAATAAAAAAAAATCTTACTGATGCAGCACAGGAGAGATGGTCTGTACAATCATACCAGGCGTAAGAGAAGAAGGAAACAAACCTCGACCTTTATTTCATGCTGTTGAAAAACACTTAAATCAATCCAAACATTTCCTCAGAGTTAAACTGGAGGTCAGGGACAGAGGAAGAGACTTAAAGTTGCTTCATTCCCTGTAGGCTTGAGATCAGAGTGAACCACAGCTTGCTTGTAACACCAGGCACTGACACGGAGCCAGCTCTGGGGTGGCACTTGGCAATGTTCAATCCAGCCAGACCAGAGGCTGCAATTCCTCTGGCTGAATGCATTTGAGTGCCAATTCACCTGCCAGTGGCTGGAGCCCTGGTTACAGCAGCGCTGCACAAAAATCACAGCCAATGCTTTATCGATTAGGCACGTGAACCACAGAGAGCTCAATGTCCCCACAGCTAAAAGGTTAATATAAATAACTATATTTAAAAATGTTATTTATTGTTTTTCAAGTAGCAGGTCTTCACAGCCCCGTGGCTCTGTGGCTGGGATATGGTTTCACAGAATTTACGTGGGCACTTGTTGAGGTGTGTGGGGGGAAGGTTTGTGTTACAGCATCCTGACACCCTCTCCTTGTATATCACTTGTTCCTCACCTCGCTCCTGCCCTCTGCTCGCCTCCTTCACTGCCCCATCTGTGCAAAGGAGGCTTTGTAGAGCTGGCAGGGTCAGTGATTAATTACACAAAGACAAACAGAGTTAATATTCTTCCTGGATAGAACTAATTACTCAAGTGTTTGCTTTTATAAACCTCAGATTGATTGTTTCAGAGACAAATCAGCCTAATTGAAAAGACCGTTTGTTTCTGAGAGAGGAAGAATAACATGTTTGTGCATCATGGGTTTGGGGGGGCTTTTCCCTCTCCTTTTCAAAAGGCAGTGAAAGAGTTGGTGCATATTGTTGCACCCTCACTGGACATCAGAGTGTGGCTGTTCCTCAGCCATTCCCAGACCATTTCCCCTTTCACACAAGCTGTTATTTCTCTCACCAGCACTTTGTGGAGGATCACGGGGTGTGAGGTGGAGGGTATGCACATACTGAAAAGCAGTCCCAGCCCAACATGCTCAGGATTTAGCTGAACAAAGGCAGGAAGAGAGAAGGGGCACAAGATACACTCACGTCTTTTGCTTGTATATTCTCTGAATCACTCATGAAACCTCTCACATCTGGGGAACTGAAAACAACTGGCACATCATTTCTGCTCCAATGCACTCAAAACACTTTACTGCCTTTCTGCTGCCTGAGTCTGGTGTGTCACCTCCTACTCTCTCCTCTCCTTGGCACCTCACCATCTCAGAGCACTTTGAACTCCTTTGTCTTTCTTTGCGGCCCATCCTCTCTGATGTCTTCTTTCACTGATGTCTCCTCTGACCTTTTTCATTTGTACTTGTTCCTTTCCAGTAGATTTAAGCAGACAGGACTGGATTCATGGAGCAGATATGGGACAAGAAAGCTGCCTGAGTGCCATAACAGAAAGTAGACACATGAGACAAGGTACAACAGAGAGCTGGCATGAAATGCAGCCTGGGCCCTTCACCCCTGAGAAACCTGGCCCAATGGACTGAAGAAAGGAACTGGAAAAGGAGTTGCATTTCAGGAGGGATCTTCACTACTGCTATACCAAGATGTCCAGGAATGTAAACTGAGGCTGGGCATCGACCTCTGGCTCCTGATCCTGATCTCCTTACAGTACTGACCTGCTCAGCTTACATCTGCACCACTGTCCACATGGCTTCTTGGGAGTGAAGGGAAGTTCTTGCTGTGGAATTGGGCTTGTGAGTGAGCAGGATACTTGCAGCCCATTCAATTCAGGTATGGAATTACAGTGGCCTGATAATGCAGGAGGCAGATGGAATTCTGTACGGTTTGTCATGTGGAGCAGCAGACCACTTCCCATTTTTGGCACAGAAAATCTCTCAACAGAGATGCACCCCATCAGTTTGCTCCCTGCTGTCTATCACCTGAGTGAGGCTGCAGGACATGAAGGCCACCTTCCATTCTGGCTAGAAGTAATCCACCTGAAATTATCTGTGCTTAGTGATGGCTGAGACAAGGGAAAACCACCTCCAAACAAGTCAACTGCACAGAAGCTGGGGCACCGAGGCATTTCCAAAGGAAGGTGATGTAGTACAGGAGCAGGAGGCTGATCTGAGAGTGAAGTGGCAAAACAGCCCCAGGAGCTCTCAGAAGAGGCATGAGAGAAGCACAAGAGACTGCCAGGCATGAGTTAGTGGCATCATCCTGGGAAAGAAAATATGGAGGCTTTGCAGACAGAAGGAGAACCATGTGCAAAGAAACCATCTCCCACTGCTGGTTTTCACTGCTTGTTTTCAGCTATGCTTGGGAAAACACAGCAATAGGGTCATTCTTCATAAATAAACATAAATAAAACTAGCCATGCGTTAGAGCAACAGAAATATCATTGGTGCATTAAGCTGAGAAAGGAGTGGAGGGAAACCCCAATAAAATAAGTCTGCCCCAATTGCTGTCCGGCATTTTTTTTTTTTCTAAAATAAAATAGATTTCATGCAAATTTCTCCATTCTTCACCACCACCAAAGTCAGGTGAGCATTTTGCACCTTGAAAGAATAGAAACCATAAAGCAGACAAACACTTTTTCAGGAATGCTCCCATCAGGCAATTAGCCAGCCCTCTTCTTAGGCCAGGACAAGGATGATGGCACGCTGCTGCCTCCCGCACTTTGACTTGGGAGGGGAAAGCCCAGCAGCACCCTGTAAATCCCAACACTGCTGACAGCCAAACCCAGGAGCAGCTCATTCCCCTGGGAAAAAGATTTGTGAGAAAGGTGCTGAGCTTTCCTTACCCATATGCTTTCTGTTCTCACTACATCTATTCCTTCACCTGCTTTCTGTTTATCTCTGTCACAAAATTCATGTGTGAGAGCCTAGAACTGAGAAGGATTTTCCTTTTCCCTTCCCCACTTCCCCTCCCTCAAGAGAAGACACTTCTAAGTATTTGAACGTTTTCTTACAAAGGGCTTTTCTCCAACTCCTGGCCTTCCCTTGCTGTCCCTCCCTTTTGTTCTGGGTGAATTATGTGGTGTCAAGTGCCCATAGCAGCCATCCCTGCTCTCGTCCAGCACTGCAATGTGCAGGGGATGCACGGTGGAGAGGGAAGAGTGCAGAGAGAAGGGAACTACCGGATATTAAAAATTGCTGACCCTTTAAAATTGTTAATGCTGAGAGAGGATATATTTTTCATGTGGGAGGGCTGGGCAATTTTCACAAAATTGCTGGGCTGCTTGGTGATCAGGCAGAAATTCAACTGCAATAACATGTTCTCCAGTTTCCTAGCTGAATACCAGGAGGTTTGGAGGTGAAGCCACAAAGGTTGACACCTTTGATCAAACCTTTCCTGCTCTTGGCAGGAGTTGTTGCTCTGAGTGTGATACACCTCGTTACGGAGGTAACAACAATAACTTTCCTCCTTCAGTTTCAGGGCTGATTCCACAGAAAGCACCTGCTGGGGCTGCTGTAATGGAGAAATGCTGCAGAGCAACAGCCTTTCCCCAGGCTTAGTGGGAGCAGTAATGGAAATTATTTGGGGCATTTGCCCTTTCCCTGTTTCACTTGCTGCTATCTTTTCTTATTTCTAGTTGCTAATAACAACCACCAGCCAGATCAGCAGTAATTCCTCTCTGTATATTGCAAAGAAAATTAAAGACTTCTTTTACAGAGTGGGAAAAGTAAAGGACAGGGAAAGGCAAGGCTTGCCCAGCATCACCCAGTAAACCAGTGGCATACATCCAGATCTCTTGAGGCCTGATTCAGCAACAGAGCCCAGAAGAAAATGCTACCTGACAGTAAATGTTTCTTAAGGATGCATGCACATATACATGGATGACAAGGTAAAAATTGCACATAATATTTGGTAACAGTGCTGCGAACTGGTACGTGCCAAAATGTTTCACAGAAGCAGCCCCAGCTTTCACTGTCAAACACACAACATGATCGAGCAAGTCATCCTTGTAACCACGTGCCTCTTGCTCTCCTTCTTCTTGCCACCTCTGTGATCTTATCTCATCACTGAACGCCAAAAGTCAAACCCCAGATCTGAAGAGTTTTCCTAAGTATTTCATGACAAAAAGTTTGTGGAGATTAACATTCCTGAAACTAAACTCACTTTACAAAAATCAGGCTGAAGTGCTCTGGAATTTACTACACAAATACACATCCTTTCTACAGGTACTTCTGGTTTTTTATTTTAAACCAGTAGTCTGGCCAGAATTTCCTACAAGGAGAGGAGAGGAGAGGAGAGGAGAGGAG